>KB666510.1:499186-510101 GCA_000349065.1 Anopheles quadriannulatus | reverse complement strand
GCATATTGTGAATGCAAACCTCGATCATCTTTTGACGTTGCCACCGAAATTGGTGAGAAGAGAGAGACGGTTTGCGGTTGCGATCGACCGCCACTGGCGGTCTGCCGCGAGCTTTGCGAAAACGAAGAGGGTTAAGCGGTGCGCGTTCACCTGTCTCGAATAAAATTACGCGCCCATTTTCATGCGGTCGTAGCAGGCGCTCAACTGCCACTAAAGTGTGTAATATGCGCGTGGGGGATTGGGATTGGGACGCTACAGCATTTAGTTGCCCTTCGAAATTCACGGCCTTTTACCAGCCAGCTGCATGGTTTTATCGATTATATTAACTCCTCTATACGATGGTTTAATGGCCCTCCTCCTCTTCGGTTGGTGCATACAAAGGGGGGCCCCAAATTTTGCTTCGAGTCAATGCCCTTGCCGCCTGCTTGAATGGGAAATAATTTCGTATTTAAATAGCAAAAATAAAAGAAATATTTCCCCCCACCAACACCGACGGCCATTTTTCACGACACGATGAGTAATAAATTGCACGCTCGAGAGAGAGAGTGTCCCGCAGCATCAACGGGAAAACAAATCATGCCACTCTGACGCCAGAGAAAATGCGCTGTGTCAAAACGACGCAAAACAGCGCGTCACAAACAACGAACCCGCATGCGAATGACGACGATCTTTGTAAGACTTTTTGGTCCAACTTTAGAGGCAGCCCTCTTGCTGTTCGTCAACAAGTGATCGCGCAACCAGTGACGTGTGAAACTGCACACGGGGGCGAAGAATATTAAAGTTTTCCATTTTTTAAGCTGCATCCTCCCCCAGCGCGGTATCTTTTTGCAACGATCACGTACGCGCACGGGACAGGCAGCCCCCCTCCACCGTTCCGATCGAGGACGACCGTCGGCGATGGTGTGTTTCTGTGTGTCAAATGCAACACCTTTTAAAGACAGCCCCATTTTGCCCGCCTATTGAACCGTTTTGGCGGCATATTGTGAATGCAAACCTCGATCATCTTTTGACGTTGCCACCGAAATTGGTGAGAAGAGGGACGGTTTGCGGTTGCGATCGACCGCCACTGGCAGTCTGCCGCGAGCTTTGCGAAAACGAAGAGGGGTTAAGCGGTGCGCGATCACCTGTCTCGAATAAAATTATGCGCCCATTTTCATGCGGTCGTAGTAGGGGCTCAACTGCCACTAAAGTGTGTAATATGCGCGTGGGGGATTGGGATTGGGAGGCTATAGCATTTTGTTGTCCTTCGAAATTCACGGCCTTTTACCAGCCAGCTGCATGGTTTTATCGATTATATTAACTCCTGTTTTTTACCTTGCCAGTATAACGTGAAATGTTAGATGTAAGATGGCGTGGCTAACGTGGCTACTTTATTAGCATGGAACCAATTATGCACATCAACTGCCAACTGTTTCCGAAAATCCAGCACAAAAGAAATAAACTAATTCGATAAAATAACCAAATTTGAGTGTCAATAACATGTTTCAATATTAATGTAATGAATAAACCGATTGTCCCATGCAAAAACGATGCAAAAATAGCGAAATGTTAAAACGAGAATACGTGTTGATACTGATCGTTGTTTAATGCTACCTTAAAAAGGGCAGTTCAATAATACAGTTGTTGTGGTGCAGTTTGCTGCACGGCTCGTTCTAAGTTCAATCCTCAGATAAAGCAAGTTTTACTACAGCAAACAATCACAGGCGTTTTACGGCTCCATAGCTCATACCAGAGATTATTATCAGACAAGAGGCACTTGCTTATGCCTCTAATCTAGGTTCAATTTGAAGCTTTATGCAATAAAAAGACAAATGAATTAATACTAACAACAACATTTTGTAGAAAGAAATGTAGAAAATGCACTCCAAATGTAGGTTAGACAAACGTGGGTCCATGTTCTTGAAATTGAAGTGTAACCAAATGCGCGCTCTACAAAGAAAAAAACCTTCTCGTCGTCTTGAAATTCGTTTTTCGGGCCCAGACTCTAAAATCGACCGTCTTTAATGAAATAAATCGATTATGTTTGCTCTTGAAAGTGGTACCCCAGTTTTTCATGGAGCTCACTACCCGAGTCGTTGTACGGTACTCGACACACATAGACACACACAGATATCGACATACAGCGAACGAATTGAATCGAACGGGGTATATCTGAGGCTGATGTGCAAACGAGCGACGAGAGCGCGCGGCCGGCAGCCTTTTCGTCGGCGGCAAAGCGTACACACGATGGCGCAAGAGCTCAAAGTGATGGATGTGTAATTAATTGGAAACGCTTAGCCGACGGGGGTGGAACGCACGGTAGGTATTACGGCGTTTGCGCGGCCACATTAGAGGCTGTCCGATTACGCCACCCCATCGTCGTCGTCGTTGCCGGGGGAAGTCTTGACGGTCTGAACTTTACCCGTGCGCTGGAAAAGGTGTGAATTGTACAATTTTCGAGGAGACCGAGGGGTCGTGGTTTGGGTCAAACATGATAAAAGGTAGTGAGGGGAGACACAAAGAAGTGTACTATTTGTAGCCATATGCAACAAGATGAAGCGCGGCTGTACGGTGGCAGCTTTTACTATTAATCTTGCACCGTTTAAAGCTTAGTTGAAACCAATTGGAAGCGGTCACGCTGCCGAAATGTGCAGTTGGGAGGAAGCGAAGCGGTGTGGTTCAGACAGTAAGCGATTTTGTCTACTCGTTAACCTATGCCCGGCCTGCAGACATACGCTTATTAACATTATGTGGAAACGATGTTCTCGCGCACAGAAAGTGGGTGTGATTACAGGTCGTTGCGTTTTAGGGAAATGATACAAAACACAAATAATTTAAATAACAATCCGCGTTAAGTTACGAAAAACATTAATGAAGCGTTACACGATTTCAAGATGCCTTTAACTACCAAACACCTGCTGATAATGGTGCTACAAACGTCTTTTTCCAGTCACTATTGGCACCCACCTATGTTAGGGCCATTTTGCTTCAATCGAATCGACCGTTTCCCGCGTAGGCATCTGACAAGATGTCCGCTTCAGGCCCAACACGAACCGAACTTTTGCCCACACGTAACGCACCAAAGCAGCAGGTTCACGGACAATTCTATTTCGATATTGATGAAGAGCGGAAAGTACCGAAATCCTCCCACGAAGGAAAGCGATGGTTATGCTGGTCAACGCTACCCTAAACCCTTAGAAATTACTGGTCAGGTTGGGTAAAAAAAAAAAACCATTCAACCCGCGCACCATAGTGCCAGGTTCCAGCACAAGCATTTTGTTGTAACCATTTGCTTTCGTTTCAAAATTCACCAATCAAGTTGAAGGGTATGGAAAACAGAGTAGAACCAGAGCAAAATTAAATGAATACAGGCCTGCTCCCTGGGGCCCGGCGTCGTGGCTCTGTCTCACTAGGAGGGCCCCCCTCTAACTGAAAACGATTTGATTGAAACTGACAGCCCAAAATTAGCACGCTGATGGATGGGAGAAAGAGCGTCCGTGAGTGAGGAGCAGACACAGACGGGCGGGTCACACTACTGGTCGGAGCTTCCGGTGCCCGAGGTTCTTGTTTTTTCCCATCCTTTCTTCGGAATTGTGCTGCAATGTAGCAAATTCGGGAAACATCAAACGCGCGCCCTAGCTCCGTGTCTTTCGGTGCAAATCGACCGTAGACGAGCGCAGCCGATATGCTAAACCCAAAACCCGGACCCGGTCGTGCGATGTGTTTTGACGAACACATCGTTGCGCTTCGCTGACAGTAAGCAGTAAGCAGTAGATGTGCGCGACTAGCAACGAAACACAAAAACGGAACAACAAGAAATGTTGAAGGAGCTCGGGCATTGAAAATGTGGCGGTTTGTCTGATCGGAGCCGCGAACGCTTGCAAAGTGATTCTATGAAATTGAGGAACACCACAAGCGTGAGAATGTCTGCACTACCATTGCCTTCGGGAGAGGGGGGATGGTTGATGGTGGTTTGTCAATAGCTATTAGGCTAGCAGAAAATGTCTTCCATTGTTTCGTACCTATCTAATCCTTTGGCAGTTTATGAACCATTATGGTGCTTATTTAAGGAGGGCATAATCAAAATAATCCATCATTCAGGGGAATGCCATTCGAGGTGTTGATGTCGAAGGACCATTTTAATTTTGACATTCCTTGGTCGATCTACTGGACAATTTCTGGTTTTTGCTGGGTTTGGGATATGTCTGAAGTTTCTCATAAATGTTTAAATTCGTGCGAGTACTGTAAGTTTAAGATCCATCGACTGCTGCTAGCAGTATTACATACAACAAATTTACAAGTTTCGCACTACCCTGTCGTTAGATATTCGCATGACTCAATCAATCTAGTCGCATGACTATGTCTCGATTTCCAGAACTAATCAATGACCTGCGCATCCCAAAGATCTTTTTAATTTTCAAGTGTTGGGTAGTTCAGATTCAGATCTATGACTCTGAATGGATCTTTGGAATGATTAAATGAATCTGAATCACGATTGGAAAGATTCATGAATCTCAAGGATTAATTAATCTCAAAGATTCATGTATCTCAAAGATTCACGAATCTTCAAAGATTCATGAAACTCGAAAGATTCATTCATCTCGAAGGATTCATTAATCTCGAGAGATTCATGAATCTCGAAAGATTAATTAATCTCTAAAGATACATGAATCTCAAAAGTTTCTTATATCTAGAATAATTCACAAATCTCTTGGGATTCATGAAACTCTAAGGATTCATAAATCTCTAAAATTCATAAAGCTTGAGCTGTTTATTATTCTTGTTTTTGGCGTAATAACCTACGTGATCATGCCAGCCTATACAGGCGTTTGAGACTTCTTGGAAAGTACCACGCAGTTGAACTGACAACAGTTGAACGACAAGTTGTCGGTGGGATTGGGCAAATTCCATATTTTGGACATCATACTTCTCTAAATATTAATAAATCTCAAGAGATATATGAATTGTAACGGATTTATAATATTATTGATTGAAGAATCTTAAGAGATTAATGAATCTTTGGAGATTCGTGAATATTTAGAGGATCATGAATCTTTGAAGATTCATGAATCTTTGAAGGTTCATGAATCTTTGAAGATTTATTAATCTTTGAAGATTAGTGAATCTTTGAAGATTCGTGAATTTTTAGAGATTCATGAAACGTTGAAGATTAGACTCGAGATTTAAATCACTCATCACAGAAGATTCATATGAATGAATCTCAACGAAAGATTCATGAAACCCAACACTACTCAAGTCATCTTCACGATCTTTTTTAATTCCAATATCCCATACACTTCTACAAATACATAGACGTCTCAGTGAACCTGAGTAACAATATCTCATATCGTTTCCAAAATCTTCCAAAACTTCAGGAAAGGAGACATGACGATCCCGGTATATATACAGGGATATTCGGGGATGATCATTCATGCTCCAAAACAGGCTCTACAATATGATATCAATATATGAGTGTAACATCTGAGTGTAATGTACATACAAATTATTCCAGTACCCATTGCGGAACTAACCTAATTCAGCTTCGAAATTGACAATAAGCGTGGCAAAGCTATACTGGAACTAGTTGGTCCTATTATTTTCGTTGGATATCCAAAGATAAGAAACAGCAATTCTCCACTTCAAACAGTTCCAAACAACTTGAACCAAACAGATCTACTACAAACATGTACTCCTCAGACCCCATCGTTCACCTACCTGTTGCCAAAACGCGTCTTCCAAAACTCGGCCGCGTCCGCCTTGGTGATGCGGAACTGGTCGCCCGCAAACAGCCCGTTCGGAAAGATCGCCTTCAGCTCGGACAGCATGTGCGAGAACACCAGGCTCAGCTTGGTGAGGTTCCGCCGGTAGTGCGAGTTTTCGTCGAACATCTTCTCCTTGCCCTCCTTGAACAGCTTGATCGCCTGCTTGCACTTGCGCATCAGGTTGTTGATGAAGATGTTGTAGTGCTCGTTCGAGTGCAGCAGATGCATCTGGTCCTCGTACTTCGAGTAGATCAGGTGCAACCGCTGGTACGTGTCCGGCAGGATGTCCAGTATGAACGGCGGGCTGTTCTTCAGGTTCATCTTCGACTGCTGGCACAGCTTCACCACCTTGTCCATCAGCTTCCACGTCTTCTCGAGCGTCTTCTTGTCGGTGAGGAACTTCTGCTGCGCGCAGGCATCGCTGATCTTGCCCTGGATCTTCGAGAAGAAGGAGATGTTGGCACGGGGCTGGGGCCGCGCCCGGTTCGTGGCCGCCATCTTGCTGGCTGCGCAGCAACAGCAACACCACCAATCCACCGCGACTGCCGCGTGACAAAAAAAAGGGGGGAAGCTGCAACTGCAGGGAGTACCACAAACTCAGTGGGCCACTTCCCTTCCACTCGTTGTGATCGGCAATGGGGAGAGGGGTTCGCTTGATCGTGAGCGTCCTTTCTCCTGCTGTTTCGTTTCCACGTTTGACCCGATTCGATTCGCGCGTTGCGGAAAAGCTGGTCAGGTTAAAAAGGTTGGCGGCTCTAGCGCGCCCTGCTAGCACAACACACGATTGCCTTTCACTGGGCCTCTAAAAACGATTATTTTCCCGTGTTTTCTTTCCGCAATCAAAAACCGCAAACCGATTGCCGTTTGCCGGCCGACGATTGGGCGGCGAGAAAATAAAAATAAAACGATCGCCACATTGCTGTGGAAAATTCTCACCACCAAGCACTCGACACAAGCGCACTTACGTTGCCAACTCACACAAACACACAACCAAACTCACAAGTGTAGGCTAAAACAACGAAACGAAATTTCTGTATGCTCTTAATTTTCGCTTTTCCTCTTTACCGGCTGCCGGGTTAGTTGCGGGCAAGGAAATGCAAAATTTGGCAAACACACTCTCACGTACACACACGCACACACAACCCACCGACCAACACACATTCACTGGGCCGCTTCACTTTTCCAGGCGCCGCCTGCTGGGGTTGTGGGAAGCAATTTTCGCACATTAAACTGTGACTTTTGGTGGGGTGGCTTTTTCTGCTTTTGGCTTTTACATGCCCATTTTGGCTTTCCGCAAATACACTTGACGACAATTTCAGGACAAAGCCTCACTACCACACACAAAAACGCACGATGCAAACCTCCACCAGTCGACACTTTTCCCGGAATCGGCTTCAATCGGCCTCTTTAACCACTTTTCTTACGGCCCTGCCAGTGCTTGTGAGGCTGGCTGGCTTTCGCTTCCAGTGTGCCCTTTTCGCCACGCGAGAGAGAGCACACCACACCGGTTTTTGAAGATGGAGAAGAGAAAGATGGATCAGAGGAACAAACCAAAAAAAACGTGGCAAAGGCTTTGCAGCAACAGCAGCCACACACATACACACACACACACAGAGGTACACAGATTTACACGCACGTAAACAAACACACACACACACACACACAGGCTAGAAGAGAGATGGCTTTCTTTGATCTCGACGACGACGGGTTCGGACGGGGTCGAGCCTCGACGTTTCGTTGGGACTGCTGGCTGTTGGTGTGTCTAGTGGCTTTCTTTCGGGGTTTGTTGTTGCTGTTATTGCTGTTGTTTCCTTTCGCTTCTTTCCCTGCGTGTGCACACACACACACAGACAGGAGAGAGGCACTGTGGCCCTTTTAGGCCCTCGGATTCACCTTCTCTTCAGGGAGGGACCACTCCTTGCGTGGAGCGGGTGTCTGGGGGGGTTCGCAATGCGCGACGCGCGACCTGCCAACCCGACCCGACCCTAGCGGGGGAAAAGCTTTGCTTTCTTTTGCCGTGGCGACGGATGGCCGCGGTTTTGCGCTGTGCGCTCGCGTTCGTTTCTTTTTCTTTCCTTCTCCTCTGTCTCCTTCTCTGTCTCCTCCTCTGGCAGGGCTAGAAAATCAATCGTTTTCGCAGGCTGTGGGAAAGATGGCCTCACCACGGCACGGGATGAAGTTGCACTGCGATTTGCGAACGGTAGGAGGGCTGCATCTTGCCACTGCACTTTTTGTGTGTAGTTGCCAGGCAACGGGCGTTTTTAAACGTTGGTAGCTAAAACAGAAGAGAAATGAAATGAGTATTAATGATTTTGATAAAGAAGGAAAAGAAGAAGAATAAAAAGGTGATAACAACGATTACAATATATTCCCCAACCCTTTACCGAATGCATTTCCTATTCGTTGCTTGTATAATTTAAGCCATAAATAAAAATATTATCTCCATAAACTTCCTCTCCCGCACATACACACACACTCACACACATACACATTCAGCCCCATAAACGGAGAGGTCTTTTTTTGGTCTGATTACTCTACGACCACGATGGGGTGCATTCCCGGTGCAGCAACATTATTTTTCTTCTAAATAAGTTTCCCCATCGCCAAAGAAGAAAAGAGAGAGCGAGCAGGACAGAGCAGAGCACACACAGGAAGGGATCGGAAACGTTTATAAACAAATCTTGAAGCCGCATGGCCAAGGCAGCCGACGATGCAATCCCGCAAAGGGCACCCCACCTTATGAGTGGGGGGTGCAGGGGAGACAAAACGAAGAAATAGTGGAGGCGTAGAGGGAATGGGTGGCGGACGGATGCGACCCCGTAAGAAAAACAACAATCTTCCATCTTAACCAAGACGGGGGAAGGGCGTAACGGGGAGGTGGCGCAGGCGGGAAAAGGAAGAGACGAACAATCGCGCAAGAAGCAGCTTCCAGTTTGCTTTCGTTCTCTTTCCTCCCGTCTCTCTCTCTCTCTCTCTCACACTCTTTTGCTCTTGCGCATACACATGTACACACACGCACACACACGTAGGATGTGAGGGTTGGTTTCCAGGGAGAGCAGGGTGGAACAGTATAGATGAGAAGAAGAAGAAGCAAAAAATCTCATCCGCTTTTAGAGCAATAGCTCACCCACACACACACGCCAGAGCAAAAGCAAACACATTCATATACACGCACCGGCTGTACGATGCCCACACACACACACACACACTCCTGCACACTGTAGCTGTGTGAGTGACAGTTTGGCAAGAGCGTGAAGCGTGTGCAGGTGTATGCGTGTGTGATAGAGCAATGAAACGGAGATGCACACAGTTACCCATACAGTTGTACACAGTTAGACCTCTCCTTTCGACTTTGCTTGAGCAAATTCACCACCATTCATGGAGCGATTCATGGGGCAGCAACATTTTCTTTTGGGTGCTAGCGAATGATTTTTCCCTTGTTCACGTCAGCGTTGTGTGCGGCTGTCAAAACACGGCGACAAGCAAAAAATGCACCCACATTTAAATTGTTTGAACGATCCCCTTCTTTTCAGTCGAGGTCATCCAGCTGATCATTTGACTTGGTCGGGAGGCACAGTTTCATAGGGTTCACAAGATGTCGTTTGTGCCCTCTGTCAACTCTCTCTCTCTCTCTGTCTGTCTGTCATCCCAATCTCCTTTACGAGCGGATGGCAAAGGGTCAGATTGCACTATTTTTTGACAGCAGCAGCATCAGGCAAAATGCATCAATTGTGGACACATACACCCTGGGCACGCACACGCACAAACGATAACGGGTGTTGACGGCAAGCTCTTCCAAAAAATGAAATGATCGCAAATGACTGAGCAAATGGCCAACAGCCTCCTTTCAGCGACGCGGAGAAAGATAACTGTTGTTCTCGAAAATGACAACCCGTCTCGATGAAGGGGTCGAGGGGGGCGGGTAGGCGGATCGACGACGGGGATACAAACTCATCTCTCTCACTCTCGCTCACTCTCGGTACACCATCATATCACATTGGCCTTGTTTTTTTGTTGCCTTCCCACAAGGGAGTGGATCACAATCAGGAGAAAAAAATAACGTGACACGCACGGCCAGGCACTGGGAAACTTGTTATATTGCTGTTTTTTTCCTCGTCACCCTGGGAAATTCACAACACAAATTCAACAAACACACACACACGCACATATCAACGGGGAGAACATATATACCTACACAGAAGCACACTCATACAGGCGCGCGGTTGCTGCTCTCTGTAGCGTTTTTGTGTTGTCGCTGGCACAGCAGAAGAAGAAGCACACGATTTTCACACGTCACTTTTTTTCTGTTTTACACACCTGCGATGGAAACCTGGCTTCCAAACTGGTATCCTTGGTAATGCCTTTCCCGGTTCGTTTAAGCAGCAGGTTACATACTGGGGTTTGGTCGGAAACCAATTTCACCATCAACAATCGCACTCGGAAAACGCGACGATGCGACACGCACGGCCGTACGCGACGATGGTTCCTTTACAAATGACTGACCGAGGTGAGAGAGACAGCGGCACGGTGGACGCATCTCTCTGCGGGTCTCTTTCCGTTGGCAGTTGATGACGAGAGTAAAAGAGGTAACTGCATATTCGCACCGGCTGTCTCTTTCGTTTATGACAGCGCACAGGGTGTCTCGTAGTGTGGAACTGTTCTGAAAATAATAATTTACTATCATACCAATTTGATTAGATTATGTTACATTGGAAAAACATAAGTTAAAAGTTATGTTTGTATAATATCACATAAGTTTAAAAAAATAATAAAATATATAAAAAAATGGTTCAAAGTTGTATACATATGTACTTAATGGCTGGATAAATAATAAAATAAACTATAAAAATATGATTCATGAGTAAGTAAGGAAACAAAAGGATTGTCCTAGGGAAAAAAGAATGCACTCTTAAGTATTTCCTTGATATTTGTTATCAATTATTTTGATGGATTGTGGGGAAACTTGATCCAATTCCTTATTTGACTATTAATTGACTTTGTCTTACTCTTTGCTCGTTGGGTATGGAACTTCCCTTTTTAAAAGCAGATCGGGGGGTAGGACATACTAAAAATAGTTACAGGGTTGGTAGCCAATCCGGCATCGTAAAAGCGTTAATACTCGAAAATACTGTTTTTTCATAGAGCTGTAAATACTAATTCAAGCGATGCAAACT
>KB666510.1:471634-494481 GCA_000349065.1 Anopheles quadriannulatus | reverse complement strand
CTGTTATGTAGCTGAAGCTAACCAAGGGATCGAGCAGACGGCTGCCAACCGGGCCTTCTACAACCTGAGACGGACGAAGCTGCGGCTATACCCTCTAAGCCGCGTTTGAGAGAAAGATGCTCAGAAGGGGTTTTGTCCACGTATGTGTAGAAAGACGACGACGAGCAAGTTGAGGTAGCAAGATGATGTGGAGACGTATGAAATTAAGACCGGGATAATGGACTGGCAGACGTAGGATGGAGTCTGTGAGCGTTATGGAACAGTAAGTCAGTGGGATAAGTAAGTAACCAAATTCTTTATGTTGATCCACAGAAAATGTTATTTCGAAAAGTATGCATAGAAGAGAGCTATATGATCATTCGGAGCAAAATAAGGAGATTACTTGCCAAGCATTAAAGAGCACAAAAATGACTATAATTCAATAACAGTGTTTCCAAACCGATAAATAATCATCATTTAGCGGCATATTTTAGCTCCAAATAATAAAACACACCACCCAGTTTCTTTAGTTACCGATTCTCGTTTCTCTTTATTGGCAAAAATAAACAAAACACATTTGTTGAATTGTCGCTTCCGTGCAGCGCTGAACCGCATGCTGACTTGACGTTCGATGTTTAGCTTCTAGCTTCACGTTTTGCATGATATGTAGCTACCAGCTACCAGATGGAATAGTAAATCGACGCTCGCTAAGCGCCACTACAAAGTCTACGAAGATGCCTATCCTTTTATTTTCATGTTTTTCATTTCCCATGCACGATTCTGGTTTAAATAAGTTATACAAACGAATACTTTGTTGCTTGCGGTTTAAATTATTCCTTCATTAAAATCACGTCAACCCTATAGACAGGAAGCCAGGGAGCGATACCTGTTGATAATGACACTGTTTTGGGGGGACGTGCATGTTGCTTTCGATGTGTGTACTACTACTGTATCTCTAACCCCTCTCTCTTCCTCCAAAACCTGACCATAATCTAGCGCAAACAGGATGGTTTCAGTTCATGGTGTCGCGAGCACATCGCCCAGACGCGGGGTTTCAGGTGGGATTTGGATGTAAAAAGTCGTCGAAAAAGTGTGGCAGCACTAATCTTGCTAGAAGGCTTGTTGCGGTTTAGTCTCGTTAGATGTATACGTCTTGCGATGAGAGAGAGCGAGAGAGAGGTGATAGTAAGTATAAACAACGTTAAAGTTCCCTGCACGATGATCCCTCCTAAAGGGAAAGTGTCTGTCATGTCAGCCATTCCGTTTTTGTTTGTTCGTTCCGATTTAAGTTAACTTAACTACAAATTACATGCTACATTGGATGAATCCAGGGGCAGGGAAGTTGTTGGACGTAGGGGTAGGAGTTGTTTAGTTACTCTAATTCTAACGTAGGGCATATCCTTACAAACTAACACTGTGTAGTGGAAAAAGCGGCACGGTCGAGAGAAGATCCTCTCTTCTCATCGCCAAAGGTAAGACAAAGTGTTGACGCTTGCTGGCAGTGATAGTAGGATAGTGGAAGGAGAGATATGGAAAGGAGGTGAGTAGGAAACTGAGAGCTGCTTTTTAATACAGATAGTTGTGCGAGGGCTCCTCGGGTCGTCCGCACGGGCCAACGTGCTTTTTCTGCACCATCGATCGCGATCGGCAGTTTTCGATACTGAGGAAACACTCGTTCGAGTACGTCTTGCCGTCGGTACCGCACACCGGTTCGAACTCCTGCGGGCAGATCTTGGAGCAGCCCTTGAACGAGAACGCGGCCAGGCAGCGCTTCATCGGCACCAGGAACATGTGGCGGCCGCAGTTTTCCCGTCGCATGTGGCACTCGTTAGGGTAGAGCTTGTTGTCCGAGCCGCACACGTAGTTCGTCGGCTGCTGCTCACAGTTGGCCTCGCACAGTGCGGTGGTGGCACAGTTCTTCAGCGACACGGGGACTACCCGCAGGCCGCACGTCTTTTGTTTCATTTCGCAGCGCGATTTGTAAGTGTTACCGTCCGAACCACAGATAGGGCCGGTCTGTTCCTCGTCGTACGTACAGCTGCTGCAGTCCGTCACGTCCACCTTCGATTTCAGCTGTGTGCAGGGTCCAATATGTGCTAACTGTACGCCACGTCTGAGGGAGAGAACGGAAAACGGTTATTAGTAAGGTAGAAGAGAAGAAACTGAAACGCGTCAACTTACAGACACGTTGCTCGGGCCAGTTCACACTCATTGTTGTATGTCTTGGAGTCGGTACCGCACAGCATATCCTTCTGATCACCAAAGAACGTGGCACCATTCTTGGAGTGCTGCTTGCAGGCTGGCAGTGACTTGCAACGGTTCATCTTCTGCTTGCAGCGGTCCAGCGTCAAAGCCTGGATTTTCTTCTTTTGTCTGCAATTGAAGACATCATAAGACTTGAACGAGATACCTTTTGGTGTTATCATCCACAACTTACCCGCAGTTCAGCATCTTCAGTTCACACATCGAGGTGTAGATGTTACCATCGCTACCGCAGATCATCTGCTGAGCATCCTTCGGACATTCGGTGGGGCAGTCTTCAATCTTGTTGCTGGCACTGTGCGAACTACCACCGGCACGCTCCTGCGACATGCAGTAGGAAATGGGGACCTCGAACACGTGCTTGCCACAGTTGGAGGCACGCATCTTACACGCGCTAGCGTACAGACGGCCATCCGAACCGCAGGTTGGGCGTGCTACACGCCAGCACGACTCACGGCAGTTCCTGGTGCTTTGGCAGTGTTTGCGACTCGTTCGAACCTAAAGGAATTGGCGAGATTGAAGCAAAGAGTTGAGCACATTGAGGGTAAGACTGTTTTATGTTTGCCACATACCACACCCTGTCCGCAGGTGATCAGCTTCATCTGGCAGGTTGAGTTGTACACGTTACCGTCCGATGCACACACGGGTCCATCCTGGGGAGCACTGTTTGGAGCAAAGGGTAGAGATTTTGGCAATTATTTAATTGCAACACACTTCATCACACGACTCTCTGCCCACTCACCTGTTACAATCAACAGGGCACGACTCGCGTATGACGCTTCCGTTCGCACACGGACCAACGTGAGCCAGCGAGACGGCTGCCGTGCCGACGCGGCAAGCCTGCACGCGCAGCATGCACCGGTTCAGATAGGTACGTCCGTCCGTTCCGCACACCAGATCCTTCTCCGTCGGACAGCGATGGTTGCAAGGCGATCCCTTCGATCGCTCGCAGCCCGCCTTATCCTCGGTGACCGCGTTCGGCGCTGCCTTCGTACATGTCTTCTTCTTCATCTCGCACTGGTTGGCGTAGATCAGCCCATCGCTACCGCAGACGGGCTCCTGCGGGGAGCTCTGTACCGGGCAGGACCGTGGGCAGTGGCTCGATACCGCTTTGCTCTGCCGGCTGGACGTACCGTCAGTGCCGAGCGTGTCTGTATCGATCAGCGATGGGATGGATTCTGGGGAAGGAAAAGTAGAGAGAACATTATGTTTCGAGTGATCATTCAAAGGACGCCATTCGACCATTCAGGCCTGCAACATTCTTCTGCCAGTCAGTGCTGCTCCGCGTCTACGACGGGCCGGAGATTGAGCGTACATTAAAACAGATTACGGTGCAGATCTGCATAACTGGGGTGTGTATTCATTGATGTCGATTGTCAGGTGTCGGCGAAACATATTGGAGGAGAAAACGGCTGGGTTTGCAAGAATGTATCAGCAAAGGGTCAGATATCAGGTGGATCGTAACCAAAGGAAAACTACATTGTGAAATCGATACTGGGAATGCCGATCGGAGGGATGATAAAGCAAGATTGCACAAGTCTCGAAAGCGTACGGTGAAACATATCCGACCTAATACAAAACGATCAATGAGGAGATCGCGTTGGAGTTGGAGGAAAGATCGCAAAGGAAGATCTTGTCTGGTTCAGAAACAGTCTATCGGTGCATATTCCACTGATTTGAATATAGAATTTCAAGCTATTCAGTGATCGTTTCAGGCATGATCGTAACCCAGTCACGGGAAGTCCTAGGTGAACAATAAATTCAAGATTAGACTTTAAATATATTATGTGATACAAATTAGTGCCCCAATTCCACCTAATATTTTAATACCAAACACTCTCATTATATGCCTGCCAATCGTTGTATAAGTTTTAGAGCGTTAAAAGTAGGTTGAGGTTAACACCCCACAGGCTCATAATTTGCAATGATCCCATGGGACAGTTATTAAACGTTTTCAACGCCTAATAAACCCTAAAATTTGTCTCCATCCGTACCAGAACGCTACCGATAGAAGCTTAACCTACTTTCATATGCTAATGGACAGGTTTTAGCTTCTGCAATACGTTACTCTGTGAGTCGCACCATCTCTCCAGTGCTCCAGGAGCGAGATGCTACCGGTCTCTTCCGGTTCAAGAAATCGAGCTTCTTCATTTCGTTTTTTCCCAACAGACATGGCGAGAGAATTACCCACGAATAATGATATAATTGAGCGGATGGGACGGAATGGGAATCGCTTCCCCTTCGAAGTCCCGTCATTTATTCGATTGTTTTCGTTCCGCTTCCAATCACATCGGCAGGCGCTAGCGAGTAGCGAAAAGATCGTATCTCGGGTGTGGTGTGGCGCGTGTCGACAAGAGGAGTGCTGTGCCGTTGGAGGGAATGCAGTCAATGGAGGCGAAAGAATCGCGTTCCAGAAATCAGTTCTAAATATGCAGATTATTGTGGCTCGTATAATGAGCTTGCGTAGGTTCCTTTGGAGGTGCTTGGGAGTGTAGACAAAAGCAAGGGTAGACTCGTGCCCTCATGACATGCATACAGGCGGATCTCTCCCACCCAGTGAAAAAAATGAAGCTAAACTGCACCAGTGATCCCATTCGAGGCGTCGATTGCGATCGCGTGCGAAACGCGATCATTATTGTTCGCGCCGTTCCACTCCCTAATGTGCCCTGCTGCTCAACATCTCATTGGGGAAGGGCTTAAAACATCGACGTTCTCGATTGATTACACTCGAGACAAAGAGTGGGATGGGAGGAGGTGTAAAACGAAAGAGCCTTCACCAACCCACAATTCCCTGTGGAGGGTTTTTTTTGTACCATCGATACGATACTTATAAATCAGTTCCCTTTTGCTCCAGACCGGCGGCACACTCCAGGGCGCTCCAGTAATCTTCTGGGTGGGAGTGAAGAGAAAACCGCAAAATTGCACTCCCATCCCCGGTGCACAATTGCCGGAGGAGAATTCTATGCGCAGATGTGGGATCCCGGAAGGCGTCCGGAACGCCACTTTCCAGGGCACACACAGACACCGCCGCTGCTGCCGCCGAGGGGAAGACAAAGCGTTCGAAGGGCGTTGGCGGGTTTGCGGCCCACAATCACGGCGCGGCAAACCAATCAACCGATCAACTGGCGGGTTGACCCATTTCACGCGCGGACACCGGGAATATGGAGCAGCTGGAGCTGGCAATGCGCGCCCTGCCCCGAAGCCGACGCTTCGGGTGGGGTCCGTGGAAAAAAGGGCACACATCATTTATTGTTATTATTAGCCTGCTCATACACACACACTGAATGCACTGAATGCACTGGATGCACTTCCAGGGTGGCTCCCCAGCGCGGTTGAGTGTGATAGGTATTAAACATACCCATATATTTTAACTGCCGCTGCGCAATGGGTTCTCCGAAGCGGTTCTCCATGTTTCGAAGTAGCTGCGTTGGTGCTTTTTCTGTCGAGTTCGTGGCTTCAGTTTGAGCCAGAAAACGACTTGACTGCTGGAAGACGCGATTGCCCCTTCGGAGAGCTGTCTTTGTTTGAAGCGGAAGGGCTTTTTAGTTTCTACCTCCCTGCAAAGCGGGTCATTTGCTGAGGTAAGTGTACAGGGACAAAGTAGCTTGCCAGCAGATGTAGGAAGAGTGCAGCGCAAAGGTGATCTTCAGTTCAGATCTTGAACAAGCGAGTGGATTCGTATTTGTTTTGCGGGTCTGTACAGGACGAAAAGCGTGATCGGATGGTATGAAATAAGTGGCTGTACAAAGTTACAAAGTTTGTGAAGTGATTAAGCATGATTTGTCTGAAATAAAGTTGCAAAAGCATGCTTGAGAGCCTCAGAGATTAGACCCTAAGCCTGTAAAATGAAATAATTGTTTAACTTATTCGAACATTTGAGCCTCCATTTTCATGATGTTAAGATACTTATAATAGGGAACTTCCTCAGTCGCGATCAACCTACGAGAAGAATCTTCAATCGATCCGCACTCAAACTCAAACCTAACACTACGAACAGATTCCTTTAAAAGATGATTTTATTATCTTAGAAATATGAGTTCACAGTCGCAAAAACTTGAGATCTATTTTTATATCGAATCTTGAATCCCTAATAATTTCACAGATTTAAGATCACAAAAAAATTCTCCTGATCCTCCCATGTGATATTTAGAATCATCAAAAGAAAACTCTTCATTTGATTCTAAATCCTTTAAATAAAATTTAACTTGTTGAGAAATGTGTCAATATATTGTTTTTTTATGTAATGTTGTATCTTAAATCCCAAATATTTCCGCGATCTTGATCTAGCTACGTGATCTTCGGATTCTTCAAAATAAATCTCTGAAATATTTTTGTCGTAATTTAAATAATCCAACACGAAATTCCTCAATCACACTAAGAGAACTAACCCATCTTACCAATGTTTCAAAACCTCCAGCCCATCATCCCATTAGTGAAAGTGTCTGCGGGAGGATCATCTCCATTTTCCAGAGCAAAACCGCCTCAAAATTAACCAAAAATAAACAACTTAACAGCTGCGAAGTTAATTAACAATCCGCGAGCGGCAAAAAAATCACCATCGATCTTTACCCGTGCACGGGTCTGGAATGAGATAAATTAAGTCCCGACAACACCATCTACAGTTCGCTTAATCCCGGGGCGCTATATCACACTCTGCCGGCGATCGTTTCGGAACCAACGGTGGACCTTTAGCTCATTAGCATACTACATTGTCGCCGGTCGCTACCATTTGACCATGTTAGGGAAAGAGTAAGAGAGAGAAAGAGAGAGAAAGAGAGAAAGATCCGCTGACCAACAGCTTTTTTCTGCAGCATCGTAAACGTCTCCATTTACCACCGTTCCAACCCTAAAATGTCACGTGTTTGAAGTGTACGAGAGGGCGTCACGCAGTTGAAGATGCTTTCCCCAAACCGTGGATCAGGGACGGCGGGCAGGGTCAAACAGCACTCCAGCGTGTTTAAATAGCAATAACTGCCTACCTCTATACTCCTTTGCGTACCGGGAGCCGTGACTTTCGACTAGAAGAGACTGTTTTCTTTAAGTCCGCAGGGTAGGGATGGAAAGAGTGTGTGTGTGTGTGTTTTCCTTTAGCAAACCCCAATAGGGATACACACATACCGGTAGGGGTTCCGGTATTTATTTGCATTGGGATGTGCCAACCTTTCGACCGGGGGCTTTCGAGGTGCTTTGAAAGGCATCAGGCGTTTTTCAAAAGGGAACGAAGTTTTTTTTTATTATCTTCACACTTTAACACACAGTGGGAAGGTTAGGGACCCGTGCGGAGCTGACAAATGAGTACGGCGGCATGTGCCACCGTCCCGCTTCGCTCGATCTGGTCGGCCATCGACCGGGCACGAATGCAAATCGCATCCCGTGCGGACGTTTCGAGTTCGTGACTAAACTTCAACGCGGCTTGTGCTGGTAAAGGAGAATTGGTAGAAGAAAGCATTCCTGAAGAGTGGAAAATCTTTGTGCTGCGAGGTGAAGCGGTGCCAGAATTGCAACAAAAAGAAGCGCCTCACGTGCGCGGTGGACTGATTCCCTGCGGTTATGGGGCGGTAAGATTAATGGACAACTTTGTGCAAATCCTGCTGACGCACGTGCCCTGCTTACTTGAGCGCTGATTGACACCTCTAACTCCAGCCGAATATGCTAATGCAGGAGCACTGAAGGCGGCACTGAGTAATATTTGCAAACATTGGAAGATGGATAGAATTCGCACCATACCTCAGTCCCGTCTAAGATGAGCTGGACGATGAAGGAACTAACTGATCGCTAAGCTCCTGTGGGCAGCTCCTTTCCCAAACTGCCGCCAGAGGGACACGATCTTCACATTCTTTTGCATTTTTTGTTAAATTTGCAAAATAAATTACAAAGGTCCACAACAAGGTTACTTCCTTTCGGATGCATAAATCAAACCGCGAAGCGACCGCGACGAAGAGAAAGTGAACCGTATGCTTGCGGCGACTGATCGCGCATGCGACCTCCGGCAGACCAACCATTGACCGAGCTTGGCCAAGTGGATGGAGTGGAATGCGCAAAGGTATCTTCACCATTCGGCCGGAACTCTCTTCCCGGGCGTGGGTCAAAGCGGGGTTCCCGATCGTGCAATGATGAGCAGTTTAGGTTTCGCAGTTGCTGCCCGCTGGCACTCTGAGGAAATGCGTACCTAACGGAGGTACGGGCTAATGGGATGGGCTTGTTAGGTTGCTGCTGCGGCTGCTGTTGCTCGCCTCTTGAAAAGCACCAAAACAGACAACAAAACTGCACATAGATTAATGACCTCTACCGGGGGGAGGTTGAAAATTCATTTCCTCGAGCCAGCGCAATTGCGCAAAAGGCCAAGGCAAGGAAGGAAGAGCACATCGACATGAGCTTTTGCGGCAAACGAATGTCGCTGTGCGGCTGTCTCGTAAAACGTGATTTGGAAGTTTTCCTTTCCTTTCAGGGGAGACAATTTCTGGTTAACCGGCCCCCTTGCCTTCCCGGATACCTCTCAGGTTGCGTACTCATACACGTGCGCAAGCCAAATCGCCAGCTCGTTTGCTCATGACGCATGATATTTCATCCGCTTGAAAGTGATCTCTATTTGGCGGTAAGCGATCGCTACACACTCTCACAAACACTCAAGTCGGACGGGTTTTTCAATCAAAACTGCCCAGCAGGGTGAGGGTGCAAGATGAAGAGGAGAGCATTTCAAAACATTAAACCGATTGGGAAAACAACTCCTCGCTTGTTATTTATGCTCTTGCGGCAAGGTGAGTGTGGTGGGAGCTTTTATCGCACATTACTGTTTGTGTGATTCTCGTGCGGTTGCTCTAAAGTGCTTCCAAATACTGCTGTTGGTATCCAGCAAAGAGGTGATTTGCTTTGTGTGTACGAGTTCATTTTCTACAAAATCAAGCGGACAAAGTATTGTTGCTTTTATTTTTTCCTACATTGAACGATAACGTCGAGAGAGTGTACGATGGGAGCAAAGGCAATGCTTATGGATAGTTTCAATTAACACTGGCGCTAGCAGCTTTCCTCGCGGCTTACTACATATGCAGCCGTGCACATAAATCCTAAAGGTCAGGCTAAAGTAATACCGAGCAAGGTGAAAGTGTGCTGAGAAGGTTATTGCAGGTGTTAATTGCAAACGTAGAGCGCAGTTAGATTATTTGTCTGCGAGTTTCTAGCCCGATTAGAGAAAGCAAACCGATTTGGGTTAGTTTGAAGTGTAAATCAATGTGGGAAAACATTTCGTAAACTCTGTCCAGCAATCGTAAGCTGAAAATACTATAATGCCAATGGTCTTGAACTCCAAAAGCAATTATTAACTAGTCTTGGGGAAAATAACATGGATGATACTAATTTATAGGAAGATCTCAGTAAAGATGCCAAACCAAAAGGCAATTTCTACTCCATTATGAAACGATTTTGATTGACTTAATCTGCGCTAATCGTTTACTGGGCGAGTTTTACATAAATCGTTGTTTACTCTGGCATCGTTTATGCTTCTTCTGCTCGAAGCCTGAGGCTAATCCACTAAAAGGGACTGTTTAATTTGGACTGAATCAAAAATGAACGTGAAATCACATGAAAGCATCGTTTAGTTATGCTGCAATCAAAAATGCATTAACAAAAAAAAAAAGAGAATCCAACAGGATGCAGTTGCATCAAGAATGCAGGGGTTGAAAACAGTTTGCAAGATTACCTGTCTGGCTCCTGCACCATTTACCGGATATTTGTCAAAATTAAGCAAACGGTCAAAATTTGATATGCTTCCACCGAGTTCAGGCGAAGTTATCGGCCAAACACTGGGAAAAGGAGGAAAGGATAAGGAAGTTGATAAAATGCTTTCCCGTCTGACGCTTTCCTGGTTGGGAACGCCGAAAGGGCATGGATGTCAAGAGGACGCATTAAAAGAATAATCCAGAACCAATTAACCTGAAATGGACTTTATCGTTGAGTACATTTGCATGCTTTATATGGTGTGTAGTGCGTTCAGAGGTGGTTGAGTACGAGAATAAAGAAATGAAAAAAATAATATAATATGATGTAAAGGGATGAATAGCCTGCAAAAAGTGTTATTTTCAGAAATTGTGAAAAAATTACCAATCAACAAAAGATACACCAGAGAAAATAAATAAACAAAAATGTATAAAAAAAAATGTATAAATGTATAAATGTATATTATACACTGTAATAAAACTAGAAAAAAAGTAATAAATAAAGACACAGAAAAACGGAAGCAAGACAACATGAAAAGAAAAACAAAGAAAAGCTCATAAAAGCATATCATATACAGGGAAAACGATCAAAACGCACACAGGAAGAGAAACCAAAGAAGGCAAATTTCATTTTCATGCTGCCGTTGCATCGGCCCCGGTGGTCGTTAACCTCAATTAGATGGTTGCAAAAATTGAAAGAAAATGAAAAATCAGCGAAGCCGAAAATATAAATGATTTCCATGCGTTAAACACTGACTGAGTGACTGAACAAAGCACAGCACCTTCAATCGGCCTTTTATTACATTCTACACCGTAATCTTCCCGCGCCAAATGGCGTGTGTCGTCTGCGGGCGAGAAGCAAGCGCAACAAGGATAAGGAAGTTTGATATAGGGGGAAGAAAATGGTAAGCAAAAGAGCGACAGCGAAAACCCGCCGAAGCCTTGCTGAAACATCTCGGACTCGGACCGTCCTTTTTCTGCCTCGGAGCACAGCACCTGATCGGTTTAAGCGGATCGCGGTTCCCCGGTCGGCGGGTTATGTAATTTGTGCGATGTGCGATAATTTATCTTGTTGCCCGTGGACCAAACCCTTTTCGCCGCTGGTTGCGGTTTTTTTTTGTCCTCCGGGGCCATCCCGCGGCTTCGGAAGTCGTCGTCGTCGTGTGTACGTGAAAGTTAAAAGATTCGGTCCCGGGCAGACCCTTCCCGAGGCTGAGGCGAAGATCCCTTGCCCCATGGGAGGCGCTGGGCAAAGTGCAAGGTGGGAAAAGAAGCGGGGAGAAAATGATGCACAAGATACCCAAGGGGTAAGGTCGAGGTGATCAATTTACATAACTGTGGCAGTGTGGTTTCCCTCACCGGGGCCTCGTCCGCTCCTGCAATTGTAGTGTGACTCGCGGAATTTGCTCAGCTAGCGGAACTCCACAAGAAGCGTTTCTTCTGGGCAGTGCGGAAGGCGGGGAGGGTCCGCTTGAGGGTATCTTCGCTTCTTCACTCACCGTTTGCAGTGCTTCTCGTTCGCCTCTCGAGCTTCTCATTCTTGGACTCGGCCAGAAACCAAATTAGCTAATTGATTTAGCTGCTAATGAAGCCTGAACACAGCAGCAAAAGGCATCGGGTGTCGGTTTCCTACCCGTGGCCCGGTAGCTTGGTGGAGCTGAATGAAGCAAGAACAGTTCCCGTAAGAGAACCTTCCCTTTCTTTCCCCAGCCTTTGAGTCTTTGTCGTTTTTGTTTTCCTCTCTCATCATTTGCCCTTCGTTCTGGTGATGCTCCCTGGCTGCTGCTGCTGCTCCTGGGCGAACCTTTTAGCGATCACACGTAACAGTACATTTCTGTATTTTCTTCCTGTATTTCTTTTCCCCTTCATTCTCTCTCTATCTCTCTTATTCGCCATGCCCATCACGCCGGGATGATAATGATCGAGATGGCACGACCGCTTGCCGTGTGCGTACGGTTACGCAATGACAGTGCGCGAGGATCAAGCGTGTAAAATTGCTTGCGCGAGCGCAAGAAAATGTAATTCGATACGCGACCGGCGGGTGCTTGTTGAATTTTTGGTACTGCTTGGACTGGGCTTGGTTTGTATGCGATGTTTGCGAAACATTAGCTCGGGGGGAGCGATAGAGCCACTCGTCTGCTCATTTGCCTGCGGGGTGAATGAAAAGTGACCGGCATCCAGCGGCAACAACTGGCAGAGAATGGCGGAAGGAAGTGAAAAACGAGCTGGAAAATTGACAAAAGAAAGCGTCGTTAATTTGTCCGCGCAAAATGGGAATTAAAGCGTGGCTGCTGGCGATACGATCACGAGCTGCTCGGGTGATTTATTTAAATTATGAAACACTTGCAGCACGGTTACGGGTTCAAAATAGGGGATTAAGTGATACATTGATGCTTTTGTGAGTTAAGTAAAAGAATTTTAATAGCTTGCGAAAAAAGCTAATAATGAAACAAAATGGCAAAAATTGCCTAAAATAAAAGAACATATTTGTGAAAAAGAGTAATAAATGTAAATGTGTTTAAACGTTGATTACTTCAATGTATTTGACATCAAAGTAATCTAACTCAGGAAAATACATGTTAGTTTTTTATTGTTTTGAGTATATTTATCTAACAATAGCTAGTAAAGTAATGCATTTTCTTAATTTCATTATCAAGTTTTTATTGCTTTGCGGTTTGTGTCCAAGACGAATAGAATATTCTTTGTTTTTGAAAGATTGTCTCCGCTACGCTATACATTGAATTTCACGTCTTCTAGCCAAAACCTATATCACTTCTGTGTAATTTTGCTTGAAGTAATATGTTTTAGTCACTAAATGAATTGTTTTATCTAATTCTGACTGAAAAGTATAATTTTAATCCATTCGGAACGATTTATTAAATTTGACTAAAATAATTTACTGTGGATATGATAATTGATGTATCAGATCGGCACAATTTGCTAAAAAAAAGTGTCAATTTAATAAAATTGCCTATCTCCTAATCCTCGTATAAAAGGTACAGTGTATCTCGGCAATAATTTGTAATTTAAAGAAAATGAAAAAAATAAGTTGAATATCAATTTAACCTGCCAAAAGCATAGCTTCACCTTGAGTCATTAAAAAAATGCCTATGATTTCAAATAACTGTCTGTTTTTTAATTCCATCCACACAGAATTCAGAATGCAGCAGGCAATAAATTTACTTCCCCGAGTTCCTCGAGCGTACGCACGCCATAATATTAACCCAAATTGCTGACCAATAAAACCGTCGTTCAATTATTATTATTATTCGTTTACTGTTCGACCGAAAACAACCGTTGCAAACTGCAGCAGCAAGAAAGGTGCATCCATGTCCACGACATAAATCATAATCGAGCATCGGAGTGGCGTCGGTGGCAGTGACCCTTCACGATCTACTGCGCAAAAGGCAGCTCGCAAAAATCAAACACCACCGTGTTTGATCACGTTTATGGGCCATTTTATCACCAACCCCGCTACGGTAAAAGCCGTACGATCGGAACGGAATCGATAAGTAAAAGCGAAAAATAAAACAAAAATGAGCCACCGGGAAAGAAAAGACAGATTGTCGCGTAATAAATCATCATCTTCTTCATTGATGTGTACTGGCACTGCCTGGACACCACTGGAACTCTCCCGTTCGGTCCGTTAAGCTTCGCGATGCATGTGCGTCCGTGTGGATTGCAGTTTAATGCACCCGGTTTTATTGCACTTTGATACAGTTTGCGTGTGGTGCGCGATGCGACGCCCGTGGGACGCCCGAACGACACCCCGCGGCGTACTGTTTTATTCAATAACGTCGATGTCACCCGGGCGCGGACAGTGAAAATCAATTTCGTATGTAAATAATTGCTCGCTACAAATAGGGTGAGTTTCAGAGCGGGCGGGGAAGGTATGTGTGAGAACTGGTTGATGAATGGAGCCGAGTGTTCGCAGGGCAGATGGAGAGCCGGTCATTACCCCGAGGATGGGTGCTGGGAGGCGATTTATTGTGACCGCCATTCCCCCTTTTCCTTGGCCAACGCTCGTCGTTTGACCCGACCGGTACTGTCTTTTGGGGCACATATTTAGCGTGCAGTTTTGGGGTTTTCTTTTCAACGGCTTGCAAAGGGGCAAACGTGAAAATAATGGCGACCTCTTCGCCGGAATCGTGGCGGTGCGACCGAAATAATGGACCTGCGGACAGGTCTATATAATTTAACTGCGGCAATATTTATTCCGATCGAAAAATATCGTCCCAGGATCGAAGGAAAAAGGGCAAAAAGTCGGTGAAAAATGTTTGCATTATGTGTGTTTGTCTTTTTTTTTTATTACTTGCTCACTTTTTACTTTGAAGTGGTTTTCGCAAGGGCCACACCGCACCGTGAAACCGTTACTTTAGTAAAATGATCGTTGGGGCAGATTTTTCTTCTTCTTCTTCGTTTGTTTGTACCCCATTTCTGCTATGGTCGCGGGCGCTGGTGTGATGTATTTATGTTGATCAGGTGAAAATTGAAATTCGGTTAAAACGGTTCCATTAACCAAAGCGAACAGTAATTACGCCGTGCGGGTCGAGAGGGGGTTTCAATTAATGTGCTTCGGTGGATGTGTATTATAGGGACGGCTTCGGTTTGAAACACCGCAAAATGTGACACCGTTTATTTAATGTCGAAGTGATCACTTTAAATGTTAATAGGAAGGCAGGGTATTGTGAGGTTTCAATGGTGTTTTGGTGGTTGCCTTTTTTACATGGGGCCCCAATATTTTTGGAGTTTCTGTTGCATGTTTTGCTTTATGACAGTAAATATGATGTTTTTCAAATATTTTTTTTGAAATTTTCTAATAGTCTTGAAGTTGTCTGTAAATTTAAATAAAAAAAAGTTTTTTTACTCTTCTATACGATAATGCTTATGAAAATATATTTAATCGTCTCTTTAACCTGAAATACCGTACAATTGCTTAGCATATTGCCTAGATTTAGGCGTTTTGTGCTAAGATAACATTATAATTGATTTGTTCCGTAGAAACGAAATGTGTCTAACAATATGGTCTTTTATTATGATTTTTCTTTAGTAGAAAGTACAGTGATGGCTTCGTTTTATTATTATTGCGTTAATTATTATTTTTTTGGATTAAAAAGAAAAACAACAACAAAATATTCAATTTGCTGGCTAGCCTCTCCACAAAAACACAAAAAGAAAAGCAAAATAGACAAGCTTGGGAAAGCGCTTTGCAACGTTTTGTAAGCTTGTTGTTCATCCCGTTATATTTTAACTGGGCTGTGCCAGCTCTGGCCCGCACGCGGTAGAAGTCACGTTTGCGCAAATGGAACGACCAAAAACATGGATTATGCGCACGATTAAGCTCGTGATGCTTGTCGAGGGAGCTGCACTTTACAAAACAACCAGAAGTCGCATGTAATTTGTAATAATTAGGTGGTGCTGTTTACTTTTATCCTCGCATTAATTGTGCTCGTTGGTGGCTGTTTAAATCATCCCATGGAGCATATACCAAACAAGCACCTTCAAGACGAGCGCTCAACACATTCATTGTATTCTGTTTGCTGTGTTTTTCCTTGTATTCGTCAGGCGCTGTGGAAGATGCGAAACTCTACAGTCGCCGCTATAAAATCATCAATTTGTTTGCAGTCGTTATCGGTGGTATCATTTTTCTTGTTGAAATAAATCATTGCTTCCTCTTGGATCAATGCTGAGGGCGGAGGAAGTGGGAATGATAAAATGATTAATTATATGACAACAAAACCAGCTCCTACTTAGGCTCATTTGATGTTGTTCGGTTTGAGAGTTTTTGGCAAACGCCACAGCTTCGATTCCTTTCGATTTCCTTTCGTGAATGCTCAAATCCAAACCATAAAATAGCAAACCCGATGGGATCCTCATCTGTCAAGTCTCTCACCTTTACGATCAATCTGTCAGTTTTGTCTATGGGACAGCGATGGGGACGGTGGGAGTGGCGTAGCACTAACGTAACACACTAAATTAATTTCTGTTCCCAGAATAGCAAGCCATAAAGTCGGCGCATGGCGAATGCGAATGACCCCATCCTGTACAAACCTGCGATAGAGATAAACAAAAGAGAGAAAGAGAGAGATAGAGAAAAGAAATTAATAAATCGCTCCACAATGTGCTTGGTACAGGCACAAAACAAATAATAATAAAGGTAATAAAATGGAACAAAACGGCAGGAAAGGGTTGTAAAACCCATTGTCTCGTCTGTTTCATTGCGTTGCGAATGCGAATAAAATGGTGAATGAAACACAAGGGTTAGAGGATTTTCGCGCAGAAGGAAGAGATTAAAAGAGGTGACTAGACAACAGTGTTTAAGCTGTATCATCACAATAAAACTGATGATTGTATCGGAATGTTGTAAAATGTTCGTTTTTTATTAAGTGATCTAATAGATTTGCGAACTCGAAGAGAGACGACCGAACATTGTGACCTCGCGTCAATAGTTGACAGCTAGGAGTAGGTTTTATTAGCTTCTTTAAATGCGTGGAGTAGTCGAAGTACTGGAGCTAACTACTACCGTCCACTATCTCCACGTGGTGTTTACGCGCTGTACGTTGGCCGTAAAAGTTGTGACTCCCGAACCCAGGCGTTGGCCTTCCGACGGGGTGCTCTTCTCTGTCAACAATGCACCCGCTGGTGGCATGCCCGCGTTGCAACGCACTGTTGCTGTTTATAGTTGGCACGGCTCAAAAGTTGGTAAACAATATCAGCCCACCGGTAGCGTTGAAGAGTGTAAAAACAGCACGTCTAGTGGTCGGTTCGCTTTAGTTCCGCCGGAACAGTGTACAGGGAGCGTAGCGATGGCGATTACGATAGTGCGGCTGCTAGTGACGGTAGTGATGTTGGGCGTGTGTGCCGTTGGATGGACGGAAGCGGCTCCACAGGTTAATCATTGGCATGATGCAACCAATGCACTGTATCCGATAGATTATATGCAGACACTGTGCGAAAGAGATTGCCCCGGTGAGCCAAGTTTTATGTGTGACTTTTACGAGTGTGACGAGGACGAGGAGGAGGACGAGAGTGCCAATGAGGTGGATAATGATTTGCACGAGGAAAGTGAGGACGAGTATTACGATGAAGAGGATGAGATGGAGGATCACTATACGGATCTGGTGCATGAAGTGTTCGATTGTGGATCGAATGAGACGCAGACTTGTACAACGGCAAGTACTACACCAAGTACGACAACCGAGAGTACTACAACGGAAAGTTCTACAAGTACTACAACTGAGAGTACTACTACTACTACCACTACCAAAAAAACTATTCCTAAGAGTACCCACAAGAAACATCGCAAAAAATCCACAACCCCTCACGGCAAGACATCTACGACCACGGATATGACTTCTTCTGATTCGACTACCACTTCCAAGATGTCAAAAACATCCTCGACGACTTCTACCACAGCGGAGCCCACTACAACTACCTCAACAACTGAATCCTCCAGCACTGCCAGCTCTGTATCTACGTCTCCATCGTCACAGTCATCCACGACGGCTTCTACCACAACGGAGCCTACAACAACTACCTCCACAACTGAATCGTCCAGCACTGTCACCTCCTCAAGCGCAGGCTCTACGACTCCCCAAACTTGTAGTTGCTACATGTTCTGTGATGGAAAGAACTGCATGTGTCGTTTGCGTGGAAGCGTATCCTCCACCAAACCACCCAAGAAAGCGGCCAGCAACGTTGGACACCGTCACCGTACGGGGAAAGATGTGTTTGCAAGTATTTACAAAAAAGTCCAAAAGCTCTCCGATGGTTCAAACTTGGGGCCGACAAGCTCCCATCTGCGTCGGGTCGGAACAAATGAAACAAACCCCACGACAACTGTTGCTCCACCAGCTACAACGGTACGTGTGAACGAAATAGTGTCGCTTCCGGTTGAAGTTGGCAAACGTCGAAAGGTGTCAGCAAGACAGTTGAATCGGTTGCTTAAATCTGGAGCATCCCGGGACGAGATCTATCGACTGCTGGAGCAGTACATGGTGCCGAGGGTACGGAAGAACCCCAACGGTGCCTCCAAGCGGGATCTGACGCACCGGAAATCGGAGTACCGGGAAGAACGTTACTGTGCCATCAGGCCATGGTTGCGGAGGTGCAAAAAGGGGACCCGAACACAGGGGAATGCTCTGTAGAGGTGTGTTCAACCAGGTCTGTGGATATAGGGGTGCCATCGAAAGGAGGGCTTTGATGAACGTCGCACACATATCCGGTCAGTGGAAGTGTTTGTGGCAGCTTAGTGAAGGTTATTGCTTAGTTATAGAAATGAAATGACTGATGTTAGGTGTTGTAATAAAGATAAAATAAAGCTTTCTAATTTTGCTCACTTTATGTGCCTCTTTTAAAATTAGTATCCAAGCTGTGTCGTTTGAAAACAAAGATCAGCAAATATCCCTTAAGAACCTTCTATTATCTTCCCGCTTGGTACGCTCTGCGTCTCGATCAATTCAGGAAAAAAACAACCGTCGTTGGAGATAATTTCTACCATGACCACCACACACGCAACTGTAGAAGCCTTCAGGTGGGCTTTCAAACGGACGAGGGGTATGATTCTGAACGTTATTAACATAAATGAAGCCCAGGACTGGGTGGCTACTGTACTCTTTTTTTGTGTTTGTTTGTATTTCCTCCCGATCTTCAGAACGACTTTCTTTACTCCAGCCGTTGGGCTTCCAGATCGCCCTCGGTTGTTTTGCTAATGAAGGTGTCTAACGATGGCGATAAAGATTGCCACTTTTTCCCCCTGTCTTTGGAGGTGCTCGTCTTATCCACCGAGAACGAACGATTTATTGACTGATGAAGATTGAATTCCAATGTTTTTCACCCAATTCTTGGAAGATGGCAGAAGAAGGCAAGCGAAACAGAAGGATAGAAGGCATTCCGCTCATCAGCATACCACCAACGATGTACGCTCGCGGTCTGATGTATGAGGTGAGGCGAGGCAAGAAGGCTGAACAAAAAAACAGAAGCCAAGTTCCAACGGGATTTGCTGGCAGTACATCTACATTGCCAACCCATTGAAGGCCTAGCATGGGGACGGCCTGCAAGCAAGGGCATCAATACTTCTCGACAAATTAACCGGCAGACGGTAACAGTTATTTGTTCTTGTATGTCTGAATTTGGGCCCCGGAGAGATAGAGAGTACACATGTGGCGATGGTGTGTTGTAGTTAGACCGCGACCACCGGTTGCAGCTCGCCCCTGCCTAATGATGCTTTTTGTTTGCTCTGTTTGCGTCATTGCATCCAAAAATGGAAGAAAATGTTCTTTCCCTACCATGACCAAGGTCGACATAGTTTGCTTGGAGCAGTACTGTTAATTCCAGCAACGCACCCCAAAACCCCGCGGGCGATGACACCGAGGCGGGTTATGTGCGGGTCAATGGGGGTTCGGGTTTCGGGCGTTCTCTGTTATAAATGTGTTTCCCAAAACCGTCCGCCAACGATTTATCTCTTGCTGAGGTTTAATTGCAAGCTGTGCCATAAATTAGGCCGGGCGGTGCATCTCCACAAAGTCGGCACGGCTTTCCACCCGGCCGAGAATGGATAGCGACAGATTGGAGAGTGAATCCCCTCCGGGTCCCAGCGTCACATTGCTTGCCTCTTTTCCAGCCTCGAAACAATAGCCTTCACCGATTGCGGACAATTTGTGTGCGAGAGTGTGTTGGCGTCTGTGTCAAGAGGCGTTGAGGCGTCAATTTTCCTTTTTCCATCGTCCACGTGGGTCCATCCGAGGGATGGCCGATGTGGATGGCAAAGGGAAGTTTATTGGGTGAAACGTTTGATAGCAAACGATTTGTTACGTCGCAAAGGTTGTGGGGTTGTGGGGTTGAGTACTTCCGGTCTAAAGGGGACCACTTTGTCGCCGGACCAATCGGCGCAGTGCAGTGGAATGGATGGTGATAATTAATTTAGCATTGTCGGCGAATCGGGGCAAATCACTCACGCTTTAGAGTGGTATCGTTTAGATGAAACTGGTATTCCACAGCACAGCACAGTCGATTTTAATTGCGTAAAAGTGGATTAAATTGAAAGATTTTAAGATCTCCATTAATCCACTTTTACGTTTACATTATACTTTAGATAGTTTATTGTTTAATAAAGTCTACTCACGTAAAGAAAAGTACCACGAAAAATTTTTTTATAATTATTAAAAAGTTCATAGATGTCTCCTAAAATCCCACTGTACTCACGTCCCCAAACGTGACCTCTCCTTCTCACCAGGTTCATGTTGTTCATGCAATCTTTATACCTCACGACCGCAATCGAACTTGCTTATCCATTTTTCCCTACTTTTGCAGACTCAACCAGGCCGAATTATTTCGGGGTTTGCGAGAGAAACCTTTTTGGAAAGAGATGGGCTAGTGGCCCTATCCCGAGCCTATCAGTAAACGCCTCGGCAGGTGCACGGTTTTGCTTCCACATTTATCGCTTAAATCCCGTCGATCGAAAGCAACGTTGTGCCTCGTTTTTTGTTGGTTGTTGTTTCCCCATTAACACACATACGAGGCAATATCTACCCTTATATGGGGATTGCGTTATCGAGGGAAAAGCTCTCCCGATTCTCCGCGCCAAAAAAAAACCATCCCGACTTGAAATGCATTCTGGCTGCAGCCAGAAATCCCGTTCCTGTTCCCGTTGCAGCCGCGGTTTTTGGGCGTCATGCATCACGGTCAGCGCTCGATGGGAAAATGCCAAACATGGTCCTGGGTGAGGTTCGGTGGTCCTCTTTTTCCTCTGCGACTGGGCAAATTCGACGACAGGCGTGCGTTAGCGCCCTAATCGACACATTCATTGTGTGTGTGTGCCATGGGATGGAAATACAGCATGATCAGGGGACCAGGAGGATGAGTTAGGCCAAAAGAATGCTGAAGTTGTGGGTGTTGCTCCAGTTTTTTGTTGTTGTGGTTGGTGTTGTTGTCTCACGTCATGCTAATTAATGAATGCCCGATACATACCCGTAGCGGCAGAATGGTATGATGTCCGGATGGCTCAGGCGTTATCGATACGGAGATATTAAAACTGAGAGGTTGAAAGGCTCGGGACTGTTTTATGGCACGACCTATTATTATTGTACGATTACACTCTTTTTTTCTTCGGGATATTGGTGCTGTTGTTGTTCTCTGAAAAGGGCTGACGAGATGATGCTGTTCCATCCGCAGCTACGAATGAAGCAGGTATGCATCATCAATGGACCCATTTGTATGCCACTCTGAAGAAGAGCAATTAATAACGGCAGTCAGGGATTCGGAGCCGACGCTAGAACGAGAGTTGCACTAAAACTTGCTCCCCTCCCCCAAAGAAACCCGTCGAACACGCTTCAAACACGCTGATGAACTTGATCGATTGATACAGCGTAGTGGGAGTGGTGAAAATTGGAAATTAAAAATTTATGATAATATCCCCAAATGGAAGGCGCGCTGCCGACACCAACAGCAACAGCGCATTCTGCATTCTCATGCTGCGTGGCAACGCGCACCGTTTCTGTTCCACCGGACACCAGAGCCAAGGAGGTGATCGACTGAGGTGAGATGATTCTAGGAGAGGCCGCGTGCGATGGGTGCAAGCCTCACCGAAATCCCTGATGGAGATGTGTCAAGCGATATTGTTGCTTAATTGTTTCTGGCGGTCGCGTTCTGAGGGGTAGAGAGCGATGGTTGAGTTCTAGGCCTTTGGTAAAGTCTTTAATGGCTCTCAGAATGTTGAAACGATTTTTGGTGGTTCTGGATGAGAACTGGAAGATGTGGCGTGTGAAGAACGACAAGAAGGATTTAAGCACAGTAAGCGACAGAAAAATGGTAGCATTATAACATCAGCTAACAAATACGCGTGGCATGAAGTAGTAGGAAGCAAAATCCAGCTTTATGAGTTTTCCTAAATCCGTAAAACAATTTTTGTGTTGAGTCGTTACTTCTATTTTATATATATACAATCAGAATTCAATAGTTGAACGCTTTTTAGTTGGCATGCTTTCGAAAAGAGAAAAATTTCAGACAATAGGGAAAAAACATTCGTCAAGAGTTTGGTATAATGCCCATTATTTAGCTCCTTTGACTGCAATTCTCCCGAGGGACTGTCCCGTGGTACAGTCGTCAACTCGAACGACTCAGGAACATGCCTGTCATGGGTTCAAGGCTAGAATGGACTGTTCCTCCGTAGCAAGGATTGACTATCTGGCTGCGTGGTAACGAATTAAGTCTCGAAAGCCTGTATAGGCCGACATGTCCGCGTAGGACGTTTACGCCAAATAGAAGAAGACTCCAATTCTGACTCCTTTCCACACCAAACAGTCTGTCGTAATAGATATATCTTCAATTCTTCATTGAAGTGTATACTCTCGTTGTTTCAAACACATCAATGTTATAAGTATTGAAGTAGTATTTACACGTATGTACACGTCAAAGTATTGACGCAATTTTCCCCAGCGAATACTCTAATATATTTTTTCAGCGGAATGATAATATTAATAATCTCTTAGACCTGTCATGAGACAGGTGTTGCCAGACTCGAAATAACCAGCAATTAAGAAAAAAAGTTAAATGACTGACCCAATAGACTTGGGATATGTTGCGAATATTGCCAAGCGGTTGAAATATTAGTCTCATTTTCCAATTTATAAAAAATCCATGGAAATAGTTTAATATTCAAAACGTTCATTAAAGTAATACAATTATCAGACATTTTTTTGTCATCTACTGTACTCCTAGAGCAAATAAAAGAATGATGATGCTAGCGTTTTTGCTTCTTGCTACAGTTCGATGGATCTCAAGCGATATCGAATGCAAATCAATCGACACACACACACACCCATACATACATACATACATACATACATACACACACACACACACACACACACACACACACACACACACACACACACA
>KB666510.1:437088-471262 GCA_000349065.1 Anopheles quadriannulatus | reverse complement strand
GCCGAATATCTGGTTTTACAGTTATAATTGATCGTGAAGCATTCTGGCGATGTTGGTGCGCTGACGCTGCTGCTGCTGCTGCTGGTGCTGGTGGTGCCGCAACTACGGATGCTTCTGACGCCGCCAGATATCTGGCGGCTGAGACGCTGGCGGCTGAGACGCTGGCGGCTGGAAAAATCGTTCGAACGCTATTCGAAATCAGTCTCCCTGCCCCCCAGGGGCTGTACTGGGGTGTACTGGACGGGCAACAGTTTTATGGGTTAAAAGGTTTCCATGGTTCGCTTCATCCTTACCCCTCCCTTCCACCCACAACCGAGGGTGAGATTTTTCGTTGTTGTTTCGTTTGTTTGTTCTTCGCGTGATTATGTCGTGCCTGGCGGCTTTTTCCCCCTCTCCCCCCAGTGCCGGTGGTGCGAGAAATCAGTGCTTCCACCTTTCCTCCCGCTGCAAATTGGTCTCTTCCGCAGCAAACCGATGATGCACCCAAAAAAAAAACGGAGGGTGCTAGAACGTTTTTCGTGCATGAAGTTTTCCAGCCATTGCTGCGCAATTATTGAGCAACATTATAAAGGATCGTTTACGGCACAACAAAAAAAGCGCGGTCGAGGTCGATCCCGATCGATACGGAGTTCCCCCATCACGCCCGTTGTGGAGCGATTATGATCCTCCTCATCATGGAGCTGCCCACACTGCCACTGCGTGGCAATGTACAGTTGTACTGCGGCCGTTCCGTTTGGTGCGTTGCGTGTGATCAAAGTCATCAAAGAACGATTACATGCGCTGATCGCCGCGGAGAAGCTACGGGCAGCATTGGATCGGCCTCCCGTTAGTAGGAAGCTGCCAGCAAACGACATAATTGAAAATGTCCGTCCTTGCGTTTGTTTTGCTTCGGCTTTGTGCTTACGGAGCGATCGCTCGCAAAAACGAGCCATCTTCATCAGTGGGTCTTGGCTGTGTGTTGATTTTTCTCCTTCTATTTCTATTGATTTGCAGCTGGACTGCTGGCAGACAAGCTGGAAGAAGGGTTTGGTGGGCTACAGAAAATCAACGGGAAAAGCAATTTTGCATTCTAGGTCGCCCATTTCAATAGCAGTCATAATTAATAAACGGCTTTTTTGTGGGAAATTTTCAATTTAATCAATTATCATAGATTAGTATGACTATTCGAGTAACTATTTTACGTTTGAAGAGCCATAAAAATTGTACTAAAAAACGAATGAAGTAAGAATTCCACTAAAAAGACTCTTTTTTATGTATGTTACATACGCTTTCCTGAGACTTCTCCCAAAAGCCACTGTAATGAAGCTCTTTAAAATAAATCTTACAAACCACTTCCCGTAACAATCTTATGGCCTCCCTCAAACAGGGAAACCAACCTCCTGCACCGAGTGGGTGCCAAACTTTTAATTGTTTTCGCCCAAACTTTAAATTGCCAAAGTATGGCCGGGAACAATGCCAGCACTTCACCGAAAACTAAGCACAGATTCCTTTTCCTTGGCACTAGACTATTAAAATAGTGCAACCGTCTGAATAATCACGGGGGGTGGAGGGGGGGAGGGAAGAATTGGAAGCCAGTACAGTGCCCACACTACTTGCTTGCATATCAATTGCGGGGGAAGAAACCCACCCGGGGAATGGGCGAGGAATTTCTTCGTGTTGTAATAGCACCGAAAGACGGCAGATAGCATCTCCGCAACGATTCAAGCAATAAAAATCACCAAACCAAACCGCTCTCTATTATGCGCTTCACGCCACAAACCAATTCGTGGCTGTGTGTGTGTCTCTCTTTCTCTATCGTTCTCGCTCTTCCACACATGTGCGGTGGAAAGTGTGCTTCAAAAGGAGTCGGTCCGTCCGGATGGAAAACGGGGGCGGGAAGAATGACTGAAGCGGGAAATCAATCTCATTTTCACACTACTGGGGCTGAGGGAGAGATAGGAAGAGTGTGTGGTTCGCGGTCGAGATGCCGGACCGGAAAGCTTCTGTTTTCTATCGCTTTTTCCAGCACCGGGGGACTGCTTTTCGCACAGCAAATGTGCTGTTGAAGGTGTATGTGTGTGTGTGTGTTAGACAGCTCGGTACACAAAGCATGCCGGTATCGATGTCGGTGTTCGCAACATTAAACGCATTCCTCCACCGCGTGGTATGTACATATGTGCACACATACACCAGGCGCACATGAATGGGTACACTGCCACTGAACCATGCAACTGGGTGCATTCCTTCGGCCATCCGCGGCAGTAAAAGTGGGGGAGGGGGGGGGGGTTTGGGGAGGATACACGTGAGTAGAATTAATTAAACTTATCCCAAAATTATGTGGCGCACTGAAATCGAAACGATTAACCCCGCAGAAAGGTGAGCGTTGCTGTGGTGGTGCGTTGTGCCATTTTACGGTGCGGTTTGACGTCCATTTGCCTGTTGTGTTGAGAGTGCATTTGTTTGTTTAATACGCAATGTGCGATAGGTTGATCAAAGTGGAGCAAACCAAGGCAAAATATTAAAGCAAAGGATTTCTGATCGGAAAAGTAAATTATGTGTTTGAAAAGTCGTATGTTTCGATTATTAGTTTGATTTATATGAAAACTGCTTTAAAGAGCGACTTCCGCTCCCCTGGCACGCTTGGATGTTCAATGAATGAAAAGTTCAGTGTACGTTTCACGTGCTGGGGAGGATGAATCGGTTGCTAAGCGACATTAAACGCTCGTGACATTGACCTTCCAGCCGAAGACTTCCCGTACCCCAGTCTGTAATTAAATTCATTTCATCTTCATCCGGAAGGGGTTTAAGGTTTTTCTTTCCTTTCCCTTATTTTTTTTTGTGTGTGCTCCCACCAACGCTTTGTTCCAGTACAAAAGCAGAGCACCTCCGGCACCGGCGATGATGAGTAGACAAAACGGCGGGAAAACAGTGAGGCTCCAAAAGCCTCCAATTTTCAACTGTCCGTCCGTCATGTTTGGCATTTTTCACTTCTCACTTTCGATCCGCCGGGGCAGGCGGGCTCGGAGGCTAAGGTCGTGCGGTTTGGGTCGTGAATTAAAACACACACCACACACAAAAAAAACAGAGCTGTTACAGCAAGAAGCGTTCTGGTGACGCCTTCGCCGACACCAGAATGCAGATAGAATGAAGATGGCACGCTGGTGGAAAAACGTGTAGCCAGCTTCCCGCGAGCTCATCTAGCGGGGCCGTAATAATAGTGCTCTACGTACACGTACACACTGCACGAAGCACTGCGCGAAAGAAGACATCATCCGATCGGTGTCCGTGTGGTGTCCCTGTTAGCATATGTTTGCTCAACGATGCGGCATTTTACATTAACTTTAATTGCGACCCCGCTCGTACGAAGGCACAACGTTAAGAACCATCGATTCCGTTCCTTTACAGTGCTTTTTTTTGTTTTTACTTCTCTATCTCCAGTTGGATATCATTTTTATGATTTGCTGCACTGATTGGTCGTCAACTGCACCCTGTTCCCGCGTGTGTGCGGTTGTCCTCGGTGGAGTTAATTAGCGTTTCGCGTTCGTCGTCGTTCCGTGCTCACTTAGGCTAGGGACAGCAGAACAAGTTCCTGTCGGCGGGAGAATCCACGGCTGAGCAGTGCAATTACAGGCAGAACGGAAAGGGTTGAAACGAGGTTCTACTTCGGATGGCAGTTCCAAATGGTGATTCCGTGCGCGGAATTGTTGAAGCTCTACGCGCAATGGGGTGTTGATAACTGCTACCGGTCCCGCCATTTGTTACCCTTAAATGGTGCTAAGTGTTTTGTGTATCTTTCTAAATAGCTGTTGATGGTTCATATTTGCTTGACCGTTGCAGATTTTTATGATAATTTTGCTCATTGCAAGTGTTGAGCGGGGCACAAATTCGCACAAAGCTGTTCAATTATGCTCCAGGGGCGATGGAATGTGGGAGTGTGTGAACTCCATTTTGGGTGAGGTTGAGAGGTGGCAGACTTTACGACATTGTTGCTTCATTGCACCGCACGGAATGAGGGTTACTGAACTCACCCCCTGTCATAACCATCCCTCAATGGGGCTCGTTGCTTTATAAGGGCATACAGAGTGATCTTCATATTTGGCCTTCAAAATGTGTCCTGGGAAATCGAAACAAGTCAGAACCCAATTTCTCTGTTAAGTACGGATGACACAAGCCTCCTTCCCGTTGACGAAACTCCTGTGTGATCATTCAATTTCACCATCAACTTGGGGAAAATTTAATAACACCCTTTGTGGATGGCTCGTTTCAAGAACCTGATTAAAATTGATTCGTTGCTTGCTGATGCACCTGCGCTCACGAGACTTTGCACGAGACGATGTCTTGTCTATTCGTTGGTTGTTTTTCTTTTCCTCCGGTTTTTGTTTTGTAGGCTAATCGAGTTATAATCGCAGAAATCAATCAATGCACCCAATCTGGAGCTGAACGCAACCCATTATCCCCCCCCATCCCCTTGCTTGCAGGTGCTTAGCCAGGGGCAGGTAAGAAAATTGGAATAAAATGATTAAATTAATTTTCCCAGCGTCGAAACCGGCCTTCCATTCTTGGGAGTATTTTAACCCCGCTGGGCAACTCGAGGAGATGCCCGGGGGACTCAGAAATTGGGTCAGAGCCGGGTCGTCTCGCCTATCACGCGGCCGCTTTCGTTGCGGCACCTTCGAAGCTTATCGAGCATTTTTCGAGACGACCTTTCGTTCGTTTCGGGTTTGGGGTTGATTATTCTTTTGGTGTTGCCGACAGCACGCGCACAATGTGTGCGGTTCGGTGGTTGATTTAAATGGTGTTAATACATGATGGAATTGATTTTTGAACCGTGTTTATATGGGTGGATTAGGTGCAGCTTTGAACGGGGTTTGAAACGATGCAACGGTGTTGCGCTTGTGCTGTGAGAAGAAAGAGAGGGTTCGTCTCTTTACGGACTGTTGAAGTCTTTTGATGGTGGCGTTCAAATGGAAAATGTGTTTTTACCCGTTTTAATATGCATTATTTCGATAAAAGTATGGAATTTTAAGTTAGCTACGAATTGATATAGAAACATTGATCTTTATGGGACATTTGGAAAAAATAACAACAAACTGTATAGTTCAACAAACTCTTATATTCTGGTAGAAAAATTGTGTTGTGTGTTGGAGTAAATAACAAGAGTGTTATGAGATCATACCAAACCAAACTAATTCATCTTTTTTTTCTTAAACACACAGTAGAACACACCAAAATTACGTCAGACGAGATGAGAATCGGAAGCTTCGGTAATGATCAGTATCATATTGGCAGGGAAGAAAGCAACAAAACAACATCGATCAATCGTTTTGATCTATTTTTACCAAAAAAAGAAAGAAAAAAAGAAAAGCCAGAGCAGGAAAAGCATTGCATGTAGATCGTTGATTTATCGTTGCAAATCATTTAGTGTGCGAGTGCTTGCAAACAAGAAGCAACACCACCAACAAAAGAAAAACCCCTAAAAGGCTGTTCCCAACAAGCAGAAGCCGCCAAAATGGAAAACGATTTGTCTATAACTATAATGTACCGGTTAGCTTTTTGCTGGATCGGGTTTTGGAGTGTCCGGGAGGGCGAGGCAGTTTCTCGCTCAACGCGGCTGGATGAATGGTCAGTCGTTTTTCTTCCAGCGTGTAATATCTATTCTCGCGCACCTCTTGGTGAAGAATGATTTTGCGCCGTTTTGCTCCAGCCGGCGCGTGAACACGTGTTTCCAATTATCTTGTTATTTCGAACGTGAACCTTAGCTGGGCAGGTAAAGCACCGGACGATGAATCGCCCACGTTTGAGGGGAGGAGGAAACGATTCGTTTCCTGTGGGGTGTGGCAACGCAAGGGAGCGTTTCTTTTAGCGCCGGTTGCAGGCCGGTTAGAAAAACGGCAACGGCAAAACAACATAAAATGTACTAAAATCCCATCCGAACGATAACGATCGTGGGCAGAAGCTAAACCCCGAGGAGGAGCGGCGAAGAAACAGCTCTTCATAAACTATTGGAAACGTGAGTGGGACGTTGTAGGGATCAGTGGAGTGCTTGGAATGACGGTGATCTTGCGTATCTTGCACGGGGAGTGACTCTTTAATCTTGCCATTTTTAATAAGGTTAACGTTTTAATAAATAACAAAAAAAGAGAACTCCTCTCCGTCTGTCTAGCGGGCATCGGGATGCCTAGAAGGGGTTGCAGTAGGTCATTAGATCGGTGCCTAGTGGCCAGGGCGTTCGTTCGAAATTGATTTGCAAAAAGCTAGCACGATCGCTAGCAGAGAGAGGGGAGTTTATTTTATAATCATCGGGCCCAGTAACTTCGGACGATCGGTTTCGCTAGCGCTGGCGAGCATGCGGGCTCGAATCGTCCACTGATCCTACGGGGCTGCTCGGCTAACCCAATTATAGGGTTTGCATTGGAGCTAATGAGGAATCGTCGTGTGATAGAACTGTCCCGATTCCATCCTTTCGGCTCAATGCAAACCCACGCTCGGACTAAGGTCGGGACTAATGGTGCATCGGGAAGAGAAATGATTGCATGTAGTAGATATTTCTTATCTTCTCGGCTCAGTGGTACGGAGAGATCGTTCGCCGAGCCATGAAAGGAGTGAGTTATTTGAAAGGACTCTATTAATCAAACTGCACCACGAATGTGTTCTGTTCTCTCTCACTCTCCCAGTACGCTTTGCAAGAATTGGAGTTCATTGAATCACAAGCACAGATAGTGAAGATCGACGAGTGAAGTGGACTCAGCTCAGCCTCAGGTACCATTGGGAATTGGGTAGAGTGTGTAGAACTTGATCGATGATCAGGTGTCGGCAGCGGAGCTCCATCATCGGGCGTAAACCTTAGGTTAAGCTTTAAAGTGCCGCTAGATCTTTCGCCCGAACGAACGGGCATAGGCCCCGCACCTTCCCAAAACCCTGGGAGCTTTCCCATGAAACAATCCAGCAGCCTGCTGCTCTTGATCGAATTACCTCCCAGCTCTGGGCAGTCATCTGTGGGCGCGAGAGACCCGCTGGCCGCTTGCGGAAACAAAACCCCAACAAAAGCAGGGAAGCAAAAGTGAAGATTTGCAACACGCAGACGCGAAATTAGTCTAATGATTAATTGGTGCGATGGAATGGCGCGCTCTTCGGTGGCTAACAAGCACCGCTGCCGGGCGCTTCTAAGCAACGGTTGTTACGAAAATAAGGTGATGATAGGCTTGGCGCTCCTTCGGGAGCTGCTGGCGCAGAGTTGGCCCTATTTTTAGATTCGGTCCGGTGTGGTGGCTTAGATGCTTCCCAAAAAGAACAGCGACGTCCTGTCATTGAGGCGGTCTGCGTAATGGATCCCGAAGAATGCACCCACCACGATGGCACGAAGGGTTTCGTATGCTGATCGTGATCTTCGCCAAAATGGTTGGCGAATACGATCGGAAAGTCGGGAACGGGATCTTTCTCTGAGCGCAGAGGGACCATTAGAGTTTTGTCGGAAACGATCGACTCTACTACCGCTAAGGTGGAATGGGCTTTTAGAGCGTGGAAATTTGTAGCTTTTTGTTTCCCGTTTGAAAACAAAAAGAGCAACACCGTTTGAACTTAAAAGGGTCAGGTGTATGTTATGGGAACAACCTTTTTTGTTGCTGTCTTCGTTGTCGTTTGGTGCGCTGGGTGTCTGAACCTCGCGCAAAAAACAGGGTACGTGAAAAGTCGACAAATAATAATTGCCATGATTAACAATGTCCGTGGCGGATTGTCGTAAAAGGTACAAACGAGCTAGCAGGTTGATGGGGGTAATATTTTTTGCCACCCGACCCTTCTGTCTCACCTCCCCATTATGGTAAAGAATAAGTTGGTCTCCCACAAACGCCCACGGAAAAGCAACAGGCAGCAACAAACACTGGCACGGGGAGCTGTGGCGTTCTTTGGCGAAGATCTCCGCGGTCTAACGGACCACGCGGCAGTGTGCAAATCCCGGGAAAACAATTTTACTTTCACGGTGCTTTGCTATTTGAGCGGTATACCCAACCTTCCGTCGCCCGTTCCGCTGTTTGCCGCTATGGGAAAGGCAGAACGCAAATTGAAAAGTATCGAACACACAGAGTGAAAAGCCAGCCCGTTGAGTGACGCTCAGCACAGTGTGTGTGTGCAGCTCGAGCCGCGCTGTCGATCATTAAATAAATTGACTTTCGCTCCGTTTCCTCCACACACACACACAGCCCTGCTTTGCCATCCCCAAGCACTACCGCCAAACGGGCGAACAGAAACATCGATCGCTCGACGGATGATGATTTATCCTTTGCTGCTCGTTGCTACCACATAACCGTTTGCGCCGTGATTACTGTTAGGTTGGAGTTAGGTCTGTGTGTGTGTGTGTGTTTGTGTTGCGATTTTTCCTTTTGCACCATGCGCGCCATTTGATCGTCCCCGGGGTAGGTAGGTTCACTTGCGGGCTGTGGTAGACAAGTGAATGTGATGTAAGGAGCGGATGGGTTTGCTAACTGTTTCGCGGGAAAAAACAATTAGACAAAACTGTAAAACCTGACAGAGGATTGTCACTTTGGTAAGTGCGGAGGGAGGAAGGTTAGCTTATTAAAGGGAGAATGGTTTATGAGACAGCTGGACAGAAAAGGCAATAAATCATAATATGAAAGGAAAAACTCAACGCAAAGCGGATGGCCGGCACCATTTGTTTGTGTGCAGCAATTGCCCCATGCTGCATGCATTAGAGGAAAGGCTTGAAAATTGAGTTTTAAAGACAATCATTGAAAAAATTCTTTATAAAATGTAGCAAAACAAAGAAGAATATAAATGATACAGTGACCCAACATAAACTTTAAACATTTACCCTTTTTTATCCAATCTAGTAATGATCACCTAGTAAATTCACAATTTAAAAGCTTAATGCAAAAGCATCAAAATTATAGTTTAAATTACTTGAAATAATTATGTCTTTAAACTAATAAGCTATATTTACAGTTGATATTGCAATGAAGTTCAAGTTTGAATTCTTAAATTTGTTTTTAATGATTAAGTTTCTTCACATTGCATTGAAGAAAAACGCGAACATAGTTTGGTGCCATGACCAGGATACATTTTCATTGAGCAGTACCTTTTGCTCTCTTACATCCACCAAAGCATAAAATATTACTTCATAATCTGACCATCGAACGGATGATGTCACTCTCTGTGTATTACAAAATCCTAACACCAACGAATGGGCTGGTTAGGTCAAGCTTTATCCCAACCATTCCCAACGTACCGTTTGACGTGATCGTTGACAAATCAAAACGGCTCACTTCAATCCGATACCGGTTCCGGTGAGCTTAGTGTCCATTTTTTTCTTTCTTCTCAAGATCGAACACTATCGAGTTGACGGCTTCATTGCGACGGGCGGTGACACGGTCAATTAAAACGTCGGCCAAGATTTCCATCCAGCCTACCCACACACCTTCCAGCTAATCTACAGCTGGAGCTCAGCCCGGGCCCGTTGTGTGGCGTTATGATCTGTCCCGCTTTCTGAGGCAGTACAGCGGCGGGATTTTGCACGGGATAGATATTTCGCGCGACACGTTGAGTGCCATTGTTGAAGGCAAATAAATCGGGTCTGTATTAAATCTCGACCAGCCGGGGGAGGTTTGAGAGCAGTACTCTAAGATCTAACGGCCTGTGGGATTAAAGGAGGACGTGAGGCGCATGCGCTAAAAAAAGCCGACACACGAAACGTGTCGAAAGTCGGCCGGGCATTAAGGCCTGGGCCAGCTGTAGCGCGTCATCGTTTAGGGGAGGCAAAAAACAAAAAACGAAGACAAACGGTTGCTTAGGACACGGGACTTTGAAGTTAATCTGCACAGCTTCGGAGAACTTCTGGTGCGCTGTATTTCACGTCTCTGTATCGTACGGCTGGGATGGCTTAAAGTGAATAACCGAAACCCTCTCTTCAGCCTTTGGAAGGGGGCCGTGGGGGGACCAGTAAGACGTCAACGGTATGAAGAAATATAGCACATGTTGCTCGGCAGCACGTCCTGGATCGCGACATTTCAACCGTCGTCCGCCGGCAGCTCTGTGCTCAGCGTTTTGTCCCTCCGCTTCCAATGCCCGTTTATTATAATGCAAGAGCAGAACCACACAACAATTGATGCGTTCCGTCCTCTCCATCTCACTGTGTTTTTTTTGTCCCCTTCGATATCAATCCCCCCCTTCCCCCCTGCCAAAAGCATTCCTGTCACCGACAGATGGCGCGACGTGTTTCGCTCAACATGAAAGTGCATCTTGGCTCCAACCTCCAACCCACACCGGCATTGCCGGGGAAAGAAATTGCCGACATTCATTTGTCACTTTGCTCTGACTCGGCGCGGTGAAATAACTTCATGTTCTGTAACGCATCGTACGTGCAGCACGCTACATGCGGCTGGGCAATGTGAGCGGGATTCCTTGTTGGAGTGTTTTTTTCTCTTCGTCCTCTTCTTCATTCTGTTCAGAGCTTCAGCCGCAGTTCACGCGAGTTCGAACCGTGTCGCGGTGTTCGTTTGGCGGTTGGAGTTTGAGAAGAAGCATTTCTTCCCCGTTGCGTTGTGGTTTGCCAGTGGTGACCGTTGGTGACATCCTCAAGTACATAACCTTACCGTGACATTTATTCTACCTCTCTGCCCGGTGTACTTCTTTTTGTTGTTGTCTGTTGTATGCTGGCTCTTCCACCGCCTTACAGCAACCAAATCGAACCACAAAGACGCTCTCCGGTGCTCGGCTTTCGGGAGGCAGTGTCCGCTTAAGATGTTACACTATTTCCCACCGTCCGTCGCTCGACCCAATTGGCAGGGAGAGAGGGGGTAGTTTAACAGCATATTTGTCGACCGTTTGGTCGCTGGCTCTGTAGTGCTTGTGCCATTATGTTGTTCGCTCCCTGGGGGTGGGTTCGGGAGGGTCCGGATGGACACACACAAAAAGGGAAGCGAAACCACGGTAATGTGCGCTGGATGTAAACGACGATGTCGTGGCCGTTGTTCGGGGCTAGATTAAATCTGTCATCTTCACCTCTCGCGCGGCCTGGTGCGTGTTGCCGAGCGGTCGATGTCACTTGCACTCGTGCTGCACTTGTGAGGATTTTGGATGGAGGGGGTTTTGTGTGATGCCGTAGAAAGCTTTAGATTGCTAAACCATTGTAGCTTTATGTTGCTTCTTTCGGGGGGAAATTGGGGCGTTATGCAAACAAGTACACAAGGGATGCTTTCCGCTGTTGCTTAATAACCTTCATAGAGTGTTTGTGTGTGCTACTATTCTGCATGACGTAATCTGATTTTTTGTACTTGAAATTAGAACGGACGTTATAAAGAGGAACTAATTTGTTTGAGTTGAAGATAGTTGAACACGATGTTATTTTTATGTTTTCATAACATTGCATTCCATGTGATGATAATGCTCAACATGTTGAATTATGAATAGGATTTTTAGAATAAAAAAAGGAAGTAAATTTTAAATTGAACCAGGAAGTAATAATAACTTTACATTTATTCAATCAATTCGTTTGAAATAAAGATGTAATATGTAATTATGATGGGTTATGGTAATAATGATTTGGTGCCAAGATTTGGATAAGATGTCAAAATGTGCCATTACAATTAAAAATATGTCTGAAACAGAGATTCGAATAATATTTACTTAATGATAGTGTTATTGAATATAGGTCAAGGTCACATTATCACCATTTTCTCTTAGAACGCGAATCCAACTGGAAAATTCAATCCCGCACACGTCATCCAATCGGTAATTGGTTCTCACACTTACTTGAGCACCTTTTCCCCGGCCTGAAAAAAGCTCGTCACATTCTGTCCTTATGAAAAACGTAGAAGCTTAACCGGGTGGAAAATCGTCATTTCCCGTTGCCAGTTTTATTACATTTCAAATGTCTTCCCTTTTTGCTTTATCGATTGCGGCTTATCGATTCTTGAAGGTGCCACTAACGGCCGTCTGCTAGACAGCCACTCACACAGCACAGATATGCTCACCTGAAAAAGCAAGAAGAAAGAAAGAAAGAAAAACAAGCGTGTTAAATAGAGGATGGAAAAGTGCAGCGCTGCGAATGAAAACGGAATCCGCTAAAAGGATATCAAATAACACTGACCAATCCGTTAGGAATGGTGACAGAGCAAGAGGTGAAACAGAAACACACAGAGATAGAGCGTGATAAATACATTCCAATCGAGATTGCACTGATGGGCCAATAAGTCTAGCATCGGCTAGCCTCTTTCTTCAATTATTTCTCATTCTTCGCTAAGTGGTTGTGCGGTGCAGCAAGGGTAGCGCATAGTGATCTTCCCATCCCAACCGCTGCGTGATCGATTGATTTGGAAGGGTGAGAAAACACCAACTGCCACCTTCACGGCGCAGTAAGATGGATTGGCGCGATTTATAACATTTTTCTTCGCCCGTCCCGTGGTGCGAAGGAACGAACTTGCTTTCCCAGACGCGAAATGTCAAACATACTACTGGCCTACTTTATTGCTGTTGGGGTGGCAAAACGGACCTGTGTCTGGGGGTGTGTGATGTGTGACATAAATCGGTGCTAAATCAGAGGTATTAAAACGATTTATTGATTTATCGCTCATCGGAAGGTTCATTGTTGTGCCAAAGATGGAAGTAAAAGCTGTTTCTAATAGGCAGGGAATGATTGGGCTGTTGATTGTCGCCAGCCTCACGATCGTCAGCAAATAGTTCATGAAAAAAAAAAAAAAAAAAACAGTAGATAATCGACGTGTGATTGCACTATGAAGGTGAAGATGAAGGTGTAAAAGGAAAGCAATCCCTTAAAAGTGATCTGGAGCTTTAACGGTTGCATAACAACAGGCGCTTAGCCTATTACAGTGTGTGCAGAAGCGAATCGATTGGTTCTGTTGATGCACCAATGAATTGCCCCACTTTCTAGGGTTCGTTTTTGCTTTCTTTACCATACTAGGTGGATCACTACCTTCGTAAGCATCGGGAGTATCATGAATATGCATAATAAAGTACAGCAAACGAACCAGGCAGACAAAGTGCACCACACTGATATGTGTCATTTTAGCGTCCATTGGCAACACTAGTCTGGGGAAATTACACTCATCTCCACACGCGCATCTTAATGCCGGGGCGGTTAATTGAAAAAAGGTTAAACTCCGCCACAAAACAAGGGAAAAGAGGAATCAAAAGTTGGTCACAGCAGCGTTTAAAGCGAGGCCGGAAAGCGTATCATTATGTAGCCCTTATCATCGGTGTGCGCGAGCGTCTAATTAACATAAAACCCTTCTACACTGATAACACAATTGAGGGTTGTTGTTTGTGCTAGTGTTTCAATCGTGTATCTCTTTGTTGTGGTTGCTGCTGTCCCTTTTGCAGCAGAAGCAGCCCAACCCTTCCCTTCTGTTGGTAGATTTTCTTCAAGCAAAGCACTCCGCATTGAGCGTTTTTTTTTCTTCGCTCCGCTTCTCTGCCCTATCTACACCCATTTCCACTGATTCGTGCTGTCCTCTTTGGGGCGGTCGTATTGAGCAAGGCGGACAGCACCTCAATGCTGAAGCGCAGCAAGCGTGGAACTATCAAAGCCACCCTTCCCAACCTACTATCACTACCACAGCGTTTGATCTGCCACCGGAACTGAGCGAAAACAACAACTGCGGGCAGAAGGAAAAACCTACATAAATCAGGCGCGTGGAAACACGACGAACCACCGGACCGGTGAGTTTTCCCACCATTTGGGATATGGATGTGTATCACGGGTTTGTGTGGAATCGGTTTGACACGGAAAATCAGCAGCAGAACCAAACATTTGACACCTTTTTTGAGGAATTTCTCCATCCCTAGGTGTTGGTGGTGGTAGTGGTTTACTGGATTTCGCTGCGGTAGGTGCGGCCTCTGCCTGCCTCCCACAACGTTTTATGGTGGTGCCGTTGATTATTTCCTGCCTTCCGGCTTGGAAACGGTGCTGCTAATTGAGCGACAAGTCTACACCACGGAAGCGTAGCTAATCGGTAGGCACAAATATGCACACCGTTTGTCTTTTGTGAGTTTTTTTTCTTTCGTTTTCTCCTCATTGATCACACAAGAAGTTGAAGAAAATGTAGGAAAACGACGCTCGGAAGCGTTTCTTCACGCCTGGGAAGACCGAATGTTACGTAGTCTTTCTTTAAAGAACATCAAAAACAAGCATATAGAATCGTTCTCGCAAGCGTAAAGCATCGGATCTGTACTAGAAGGCGTTTTTTTTCTTCGTGCTTGAATTTGTTTAGAACTGTCTCATTACGTTGCAGATTTCGGTTTGTTTGCTTGTTTGCACAGTTGATTAGCTATCCTCAGTTCGGTTTGCCTCATTTACAGCCCTCCAGCTTAAGGCCCTAGGTTAAGCCTGTTTCCAATTTCCATTAAGCGCAGCGACCTATTTCCGTTCGAATTTGCAAAACGAAAGGATAATCCGTCACGTTGCGCCTAGCAGGTATGCAATCTACAGTCCCCCAAAACGGACCTTCACGGTTTAGCGTGATTGTTCCATTTTTTTCACCATTGCAACCCGTTCAAATCTTCCACATCTGCATGCCACCATTGTTGATGCAGTTTTTCTACCTCCACGATCGTTTTCTTTATTGCAAAAGCGTTTTTCCAAGCGGCTGGCCTTAATCGGGGCCCGCCGTTGTGAAATTACTTTCACGCTTGTTTCCGGTAAGCCGCCGTACAGATTGTGTAACACACGTGCAATCCGTGAGTGAGCATTCGTGGTAGAGATTTTTTTGTGTTGCCAATTTTTACAAACATTTTTTTGCCACACTGCACTCGTTACCGATTGGAGCGCGTTTTGTTGTCTGCGTTTAAATGGTGCTGGTTTTTTTTTTGGCTGAGGTTCGTCTCCGTTTCGCCGGACGCACGTTACATATACGCCTTCAAGCCCATTAGGGTCACATGGTTTGTGTGAGTGAGTGTGTTTGACGGTGCCGGGTGTATTTTTCAAAATGTAATAAGTGCGTGTAAGCTATGGATTAGACGGGGGGGAGGGATAATACCGCAGCGTTGATTGTGACAGCAGCAAAATAACTGTCGAAGGGATGTAATACAATTTGACGTAGCCTTATGTTAGGGATGCATCTAAAGTACCATTGATTTTCTAATTGGTTTTTGTGGGAAAAAGCAGATTAGAATTTACAGAAAAAAATAAAATTAAAACAGAATGAAAAAGTATTTTTGTCTGTTTTGTATGATGCACTGGAAAGTTTCACGAAAGAACACCAATTTGTGGGTTTTCTCTCGGCTGACATTGGACAATTTTATGCAAACGAAACTCCAGCAAAAGTGGGCAGTGGTTTTGGTGCTATGACCCAACAATATGTTCAACACTTCTGTGTCATGTTGTCACCTCTACTGTGGCTGTGAGTTTATACTGTTGTGGTTTTAGGGAAGTGCTAGTGCGCTTGAGGTCGTTGCGAAATACTTTCCTTTGGTTTTGTGTCAGCTGACCGAATTCTCAGTTTGTTTTAAAGTTTGTTTTTTTTTCTCTCGATTTTTTAAAACTATTTTTGGTGTTACCTAGAACATCAGTTAGGCAAAAACTTCTGAATAGTATTATTAAAGACCATAAGTGGTTGATGTCTGTAAAAGGAATTTTTGGAATAGCTATTTTGGTGTATAACATAGCTTCTTCAATGTTGATAGTTTTAGTCCAAAATTATAACAACTGAGCTAAAAGAAGAATGTTTTTATCATGCTATATAATTTATTTAATTGTTATTGAGTATTTACATACTTTTTGGTCCTAACATCAAACCTGTTATCTTGAATTACATTTCTATTTATGTTCTTATGCCAACCAGATACAGCTTCTTCTTCACAACTGACCACTTTAAACATGTTTAGCTCTTCTGTTCTTTAAAATAGCAACCAATTAGCAACTGTCCCTGTTTGTCGCAAACTGTCCGCAGTGATTAGAGTAAAACAAATAGCACATTTTATTTACACACTTATTTTCTTCTTGCACCGCTCCAACCAACATCCATCACCTCGTGACTTGGTTTACTTTGGACAACCACCGCATCTGGACTGTGTCGCCGACAAGAGCGTGTATCGCACTCAAACAAGCAACCAAAAACAAACAAACCAAAAACAACAGCCACTGCAGTCCCCCTCTGCCGCATTGTTTTGCTTTTAACTGCCAAAAATCATCACCTGGAGCGGTGAAGTGTTGGTGAAGTTGGTTTTTCAACAACTTTCTTTGCACCCCAATTCCGCTCTCTGGGGGTAGTGTGTTGTGTGTGTGTGTGTGTATGTGTGTGGTCGTTAAGCGGTCACATGCAGACCGGTAAACCACGGGCGTCCAAATTCTTGGCGTAAAGTTTTTCGCAACACCGTCCGCTTACTAACCGTTACTTAGCCGAAAAGTCAACTGCACGATGCGAACCGACCCGTCCCGCCACTGACCCGGTCTTGGCTCGCGGTCTGTGGTTCGGTGGTTTGACACCGCGAGTATAACGCCTCCAACCCCTGCGACCCACTGCGACCTCCGCTAGACGTGGGACAATGCGTGGCTTGATGAATATTCAAACCTTTCGACACTTTCGGCGTTAAGACACTGGGCGTGGGGCGTGTGAAGATTTCGTCAGGGTAATGTTTTGGGGGGAGCGGTGAACACACCGCTACACGGAAGCATTGTTTCTGGCGTGTTGAAGATCGCGCCAGTGTATCGTGTACCTTTTCCACACCGAAAATCGGGTTAAGAGGAAACTTTCCCGCCATCGGATCGCCCGGTGGTGGTGCGATGGCCGTGCATGAGTGGATTGAGGCTTCGAGGCGCGGATTGTAACGGAGCTTGGTGTCTGGTGATGGTGGGGTATGGTTTCGGTGGAAGTATTTCCACCCCGCTGCTTTTGGATATTGGAGCTTGCTTCACGCAAAGTGTCAACAAAGCAGCGCATAAACATACGATGCTTAGGTTTTGAGTCTTGCAAGAGCCTTCTAGGAGCGTTCATGTGCTGTTGCTAACCGTTAAAACTCGGCTATAGAGCTACGAAGTTATGGAGAGAGACCGGAACCGGCAGCCGCCAGTGATCAGCGACAGTCTGCGGACTAAATCCTCAGCGCGGCAGCAACCGCCCGTCAAACGTATGACACACTGCCAGCAAACGGTCCGCAAACGGTTGCAAATCTTCTCGTCAACGGATCGGGCTTGTAATTATATCGCTCCGACGAATCTTCGACCCAGGGCAAAGCGCCACCAGACAGAGAGAGAGAGAGAGAGAGAGAGAGAGAGAGACTCAGCAAAGGCAACCCGCAATGGAGCGAGTCTCCAGCCTCCGCCACTACCAATCGTATCGTCTTATCGTGTCATCTTATCTCGCGAGATTTTTTTTTATTACGGTCACAGATAATTTATACCGCAGATGCGCAGCTGGAGAAGAAAAACCCGCGCGCTCGAGAAGACACACACTCCGGACGAGGTTTGGAAGTTGGACAAGCGGTTCTACCGGATTCCTAGGCGATGCTAGAGTCGCGCAACTGGGAACAAGGCGACAGGGGTTGGGAGACCCGTGTCACCCGGGAAGTCATTGTACCGGCAGGCACTGGGTGGATGCCCGCTGGCAGCTACTGGTTGAGAGAGAGAAAAAAAAAACGCACAGCACAGCATAGTAAAACAAACAAAAGCGACAACCGAACATAGCTCGACGATGCTCTTCTAACACGCTCCGTGCGATGGAAGGGACGCCTGGTAGGGGGAGGGAAGGGAATGTTGACTAGAACTCACATGGCGTGCATGGCGTTCTAGACATTTTCCGGTTGTCTCGTGATTTCCCGCGATATTGATCTTGTTTTAATCGTTTGCTGTTAAGAGAGTGGATTCTTTTTTTGCCTACTTCTCATCTCCTTGCTCTTTTCCCTGTGAACATGAACAGTTTGCGAACATGAAGATTTACTATCGGGTATCGCGTTTGCGTTCCAGTGGATGATGAGATAGCGTGGAAGGGGGTGCAAAACAAGGAATAGGATTGTTGAATAAAAAGTGCGAGAGTAGGAGGAAATATAAAGAAATCAATGCAATTCGCATTAGTTATAGATTCAACAAAAACTAAAACAGACCAAAAAAGAGATATTAGTGCAGAAGATAATGCGTAAATTTAATAAACTTAACATTGATAACAACTAAGTAAGGACACATCAAAACACAAGTAAAAACAAATAAATTGTAGATTAGTAGAACAAACCGAGTAAAATAAATTAAATAAGTTAAAAAAAATTAAATTAAAATATAGAAAAAAGAATAACAAATCATATTAAATTAAGGCTTTAAGAATGAGAGGTTTATAGAAATAAAATTGAAGAGAAGAATCGGAGGGAATAATTAAAAAAATGACAGAAGAAAACTTAAATTAAAAATTAAAACATCAATAACAACTAAGTAAGGACACATCTAAAAACAAGTAAACACTAATAAATTGTAGATTGGTAAAAAAACCGAGTAAAATATATTAAATAAGTTAAAAAGTAATAAAATTAAAACATAGAAAAAATAAAAAATGCATATAAAGTCAATGTTTTAAGAATGAGAGATTCATAGAAATAAAATAGGAGAGACGAATCGAAGTGAACAATTAAAAAAATGATAGAAGAAAACTTAAAATAAAGAAAAACGATAAAAAAAACTTGTCTAGTCAATAAAAATGATCTAAAAGAAAAAGCATAACATTTGTAACAGTTAACTTGAAACTGGTAAATAATACGAAAAAAGGATAGAAGAAGGTTAAATTGAAATGAAAGATTGAATCAAAAATAAAGCTTCAGAAAAATATACAACGAAAACAGGCAAAACTAGAAAAAACTAGAGACACAACATAAGAGTTATCAACTTTGATCATAAAGTGAATAATGTCATCCATCATAACCCTATCAATTGTATCATATCGGTACAATATCTCCTGATTGTAGTCAGTACATGACATTACAATTAGGAGTAAAATATGGAATTCGAACTTTATCGCACACCAACGCAACAGCGTGCTAATCGGTGCTTCCCTTGCGCTCTTTACCAACCATTTCCCTTCGCCTGCTCTCTACCTCTTCCATAACACATGTCCTAACAGCTCGTAATAAAAGTTAACGAGCGCGTAAATTTAAGGCCGGACGAACCGCTGTGGAGTGGGACAGCACTAGAATAGAACCCGAGCGGTTTCGGCCGGTGTGAATGCAATCGGCGTGCGAATGTGCGAAGAAAACACACACAGACACAAGAAGAAAAACTGAACCAACAATAAGATCAAACGGCTATGGTTGGTTGCTAGCGTCTTGTGCCGTGGCCGGAGTTCGTTCTTGGGAATGCCATGCCTAGCCAGCAGTGTGTGGTAGTTTTGATTCGATTTTTGCACCTCCACTTATGCCATTTTTCTTCGACCGCCCGGTGTCGAACGGCCGTGTCGTAAATCATCGTCGTGTGCGTGAAGCTGACCGCTGACCACACGGGGCACGGGAATGGCGCCCGGGATGGCTCCCAACTTTCAGACCCGCAGAAGAACCGAGCGAAGTAGATGGGAAGGCAGTGATTGAGGTGTCGGATGGGAAGATGCAGGACCAGGAATCCGGTGCGGAGCATGTGAGTAAAGTAAATACGAAACAAAAACTCATGAACATGCGAAAATCATGTTGGATGTTCCGGTGGGTTGCGACTCCACGTCGATGGAACAAAGCTTTCAGAAAACGGTCGGTGGTGCCAAAGGGAAACCGGTTAGCACTAGTTCCTGGCGTTTCTGCTCAGGACCTTCTTTTGTGAGACAGCAAAGTCTGGCGAGATGGTTATTTTTTGTTACTGTGACCACTCTGTCAGAGTGATTTGATTTAATTGAATTATTAAACTTGTAGGATGTACATCTTCATCCGACGGTTCACCCTGGGATCATCCGCTCTGATGACGTTAGCTAAAACTGGGCTGTAATTCTCTTTCATTGCCATTATCGCCATTCAAGTGATGAAGTGCTGAATGGCCACCCTTTTTTTGTGCATGTGTCTGCAGTAGAGTGGTTCGAGCGTGGTGAAGATAATCCGGAATAGATTGAAATAATAATAATGCGCTTAATGTGAGGTTGGCAATGATCTTGGGCAGGGCGTGAAGAAATAGATCATTGTCCCACGTTCCACGAAGAGAGAGGATCGCCGGTTCTATGTGTCTCTTTCATCGCACTAACTTTTCCGCATGGACGCAAGCCTTTCCCCTGCTACTCAGGGTTTAATCAGTTCTCTCCCACAGCAATTAATCTACGCACCGGGTTGGCGCTGTAAATCTCTTCTGCCCGCCACACGATCCTTTCCGAAGTTTCGCGCCGTGTACATGAAAGGGCAAACATAGCAGCAAGGACGGTGAAGTGGCGAAGAAGCGTCTGCGTAATGCTGCCATCTTCCCAAGCGTAACAGCTGCCCCTTGGCTTGCATGAACCACGCCCGGTTTTGGACCTTCCGATGCGAACCAGTTGCAGCCCGAAGACCCGCAGAGTTCAGAGACCTTGAGCACGAACTTGGGCATGCTGCTGCTGCTGCCGCTGGGATCGCGGTTATTCGTACGTACATATCGGTGGCAGCAGTAGCGGACGACTTTAACGGCCAATTCCTCCCGCTCAATGTATACCCGGAACGATCGACTCCGTCTCGGAACCACTCGGTACAAGCGTTCTTGGTAGTCGTCTGTTTTTTTATTCCCATTTCTGGCAAATCCTCATTTCAATCTCCTACGCCGGACGGTTGTCGCTTTTGTTGAAACGTCATTAATCGGCGGTTAGACCCCGGGGAAGAGTTGCTTCTTGGGCCCTGGAGAGGTCAGAAAAAGCTGCCCAGAGCGGCGGATCGAGCGCACCGGCGCACATGAGTGTAGAACGAAAAATGGTTAATTGATATCCATTTGGAAAGGGGGTTTTTGCTTTGCTTTGGGGAGTGAAGTGTTATTCTTTGCTTTCAGATCTTCTCAATGACGTTTGTTGGAGTTTTGGGGAGGATTGAATGCGAAGAGCGCCGTCGGTGTGAAACTGTGTTTTCTTAGCCGGTTGAAGCGTTCGATACGCATTAATCGCGGCTTGATTATCGTTCGAAGGGTCGTCTAGGTTCGGTTGAAGATCACCACGTACAAAACCCGAAAATCAGAGTGTGATTGTACTTTTACTGGTATGTGTGTGTGAAGAGCAAACCTAAAACGAAGCAAACTATAGCGCGTGCCGGTTTCGAGTGTTACGTTTAACGCTTCAGTGAGATGAAGCATGGCAAGAAATTGATTAGAAGTGAGTTTCAAGAAGCAAAAGGTAACTGGAAGTAGACTCTGACGGTTCGAAAAACACACATACACACGTAGGAGATGGAACTGTTTGCTCTAGTTTTGCATTGGGCATGGGATTTGCAAGGGATGATGTAGCCAACGGTATCGTAGCAGATTTTAGCCTCACGTGGAGAAGTGGAGAAGTAATGGAACGAATCCAGAAATAACTGTAGCTGGGCATTGCGAAATTGATTTTTTTATTCCTAGGTTCCCTTTAAACTCTCTCTCTCTCTCTATCTCTTGTTGGCCTGCTCACAAAAGAGCACGTCGATGTGATATGGCCCGGTCAACAACAATTCTCCAGGATGCTCGGTCCCTGGCTGCAGCCTTCCATCCCTGTAGACACCAAATCTCCGACAAGTCTCGCTTCACCTGATCAAGCCATCGAGTTCGCTGTACTCACAGAAATTAAATTTATATTTCATCCGAAAAGTAAAAATAACAAAATATATTATAAAGCTTTGATTCCAAAATTACAAGTTATAAAGATCATTCCTGAATGTTTTTTCTCTGAACTTCTATTTTACAGTTTCTACGATAATCTGACAATGAATGTGCCCTTATTCTTACATAAAGACATTCTCACAGTTTGCCAGCCTTGAATGGGAGAATAATGGTTCCCGTAGCACAACAACACACACACACACACACACACACAAGTCCTTGGAAAGTGGCCAACCCAACGGGAAATAATGAATCAATTTCGGTTTCATGCTCTTAACGAGCTGCGTTACTTTCCAGCGCAGCGTTGATAGAGCCGTTCCATGAGCCAGTCCTTCTCTTGCTGAGCTTTCAAGGACAAAGGTCGGAGCTTTTCGTGTCTGTTTTTTCTTCGACTTTGCTCCTTCCATCTCCGCACAACGATTATCTTTTATTTGATGTGTCCGGAATCCTAAACACCGACCGCATCCCAAACACCGTCCGCCGCGTGCAGGTCCAGCAGCAAAAGGTCAACAAGTACACCCCATAGTCGGGACCGATCTTGTCTGATCTGTTCAGAAATCTCTGTGTTTTCCCTTTCCCATTGCTAGGAACCTTGCTTCACTGGAGAAAATGAGCTTTCGAGCGGCTCGGGATGGGCGAAATGAGCGTTAAAGTAAATATATGCTTATGCTGCCCACATTAAAGCGCACCGAGGTCAGACAGCCATCGACTTGGAGGGCGAGCAGTGGAAGAAGGAGAAGAAAAAAAAACAAACTAACGAGAACTACATGGACCCACTGTTTGTGGTAGCATCCGGTAGGCAGGGAGGACTGCCGGGAGCAGCATCGCACCCGCTGCCCGGAAAGGAGGCGTACCGTGTGCAATGGGTGTGGATTGGAAAACCGCCCTGGGACGGGAAGCATAAACGTCGAGCCCTGTGGGTTGTGCGCGTTCTCGCTGCAAGGGAACCGTGAAATGGAAAGTGAAATTCATCCGCATGTGCAACCGTTAAGTAAAGCATGGGATGGAAAGGGTAAATCGGGGTGGGCTTGGGAGAAGGCTCGGAGCAAAACAACAGCAAAAATACAGACATGGAAGAAAAAAAAACATGCACACACAAACACCAATCCTGCCGTGATGCTTTCTCCTGCGCCTTTTTCTTGCCCCCAAAAGCAAAGGGGGTGAAGCAGGGAAACGGTTGTTTTGGGGGAGGTGCGTTTAGGTTCATCCGGTCGTTTATGCGCTGGATTGCAGTTTTTTCGTGTGTTGGTAGTAGAGAGGGAAGAGGGATGAAAGAGTCATGAGTTGGAGTTATATTTTTTGCTTCCATTGCAGCTCACTCGGGCATCATTTTTGTTAGTTTCTGTCAGTTTTTTCTTGTCAGTTCTGTTTCCACTGCTCCTTGCAGGGGGAGGGAGTGGTAGGAGAAGCAGGGGGGGGGGGGCACATTTTGGAGCAATTCGAATGAGCAGTGAAATTGTGGTTGACGATGTGGAAGAGAAATACACCACGATTGTAGATTACTTCTTCGGCTGCACCGTTGCGCTAGAGTGTGTCATAAATGTTAAAATGGCAAGGCAGTTTTTTATAATGATTCATTGATATATTTTTAGAAGAAAAAAAGTTTGTAAAGGTTATATTTGTTTTTTTTAATCTGTGTAACAAACCCCTAATTTCCAAGCTTAGAAACCGATTTTTTTGGGTTTTAAGTTTAAATTTAAAATTAATGTAGAAATTTCAATGTAATTATTTCTAAAACTGTGGACAATTTGCGCATATTCCATTTTTGAACTTTAATCAAGGGGAAAGTTCTCCATCCCAACTAGAATAATTTTCTTTATTGTTGAAAATATTTATTATTTTCTTTACATCTTTTGTTCGATTCCCCAAAAAAATTTAAACGAGAATTTAATATAATTAGAAATTAATGTTCTAAGCATGTTTAAAGCAACAGAAAATGGTAAAAACAATCGAAATCAAAATAACCTCTCGATTAAAGTAATGCTCAAAAGTTCACTGGCTCGCAAGTAAATACCACCATTCACCCTGTTGCCTCGGTGCGGGAGAAACGCGCAATAAAAGCAACGAATGCGTATGGAAACCGCGCAAAACACACGCGCCACACAGGACCTTGCGAAACACTCGTCAGCCGGCTCCGTTCCCATCGGCAGAAGAAGGACGACGACGACGACGACGACGACAACGGATCCGGTCCCGGCCGGAAGCCGGCATTTTGCAAACCGGTGCCGGTATCTTACCAGCCGGTGCGCGTCCCAGGCTGAACCGAACCGAGATGGACGTCGGAATGAAACGTTGTTTTTGGGATGGTGAAAAGGAGGAGGAGGAGGAGGAAGGGATGAATTGCGAATCAGAAAACCCTTCAATCAAAATCGTAGCACTGGGCTGAAGTGGAGCTGTTCTCGGGGTTTTGGCGTGTGTGTGTGTGTGCTCGTTCTGTTTATTTGTGGAATGAACGCTTGGGTAAGCATGGGTGTCTGGTTGTTTTTTTTGTGTGAGGGGAAAAAAGCACTCGCCCTGGTCGAAGTTTTAATTACTGACCAAAAACCTGACGATGACCTCAATTAAAAGGGCCCACTTCGGGCGCCGGCGAATGAAGTGCTCCAAGTGGACACGTGTCCTTCGGGTGCTTGTCCAACAGGGGGAAGTAATAATTAAACAAAGAAGTCTCTCGCTCGCTAGAACGTTCCCTGCCCGAGTGAGGCGTGCATGATTTGAATAGGAACTGGGCGAAAAGAAAAAGAATAACCACACTCGGTGCACACTCGGTGCCGTTTTTGTCATGTCAAATTAATAATTTAAATAAATTCACTGCAAATGATCGTGCGCCACCATGCCTTACCTTTTGCAAAACTGGCCTCGAACGCGAACAGCACCGCCAGCAGCGTCACCAGCTTCCACATGGTTGAGCTCCGATTAGTCTCACACACACACACCAACACACTCACAGAATGTACCGTTTTTCCGAATGGTTGCAAGAATGTTGCAACTGTTTTCACTGCACTTGAGTTTTGCTTCTTTTTTTCGCAACAAAAACACACCGTTCGCGGTCTGTTTCACTCGCGGGGATGCACACGATGCACTCTGAATTGTTTTTTTGTAGGTCGTCTTTTCTGTGTTTCCTTTTTTTCTTGTTTCACTGTCACAAAATGTTTATACTAAAATAGTCTGAAACTATAACAGAGAATAAAAGATAACAAATGTTGAAATTAAATAGGCACATTAAATGATGATTTATGATGAACTGGTGACGAAAGTTCATTAGACAATATTTTTTTGAAATACTTATTAGTACTTGCTTCAGGCATTTAAATTTAATAAACTCATAAAATTAGGTAGCAATCCACAAATAAAAACCATTCTTCAGTAATTATAAAAGACAAACAAATCACAAAAATTAAAACATAGCCTTAAAACATTGCTTTAAAATTCAATCATTCGAAATGAAAAATAATGAACGTTTTGCTCTCTGTATGACAGCGATAAATCACAGCAGGGAAAAACAAGTAAAAAGCATAATAGTAGAAAAAAAAAACGAAATCAACCCGTCATCATCATGGGCGGATGACAAATTTTCGTTGATTATCACGACACGGCAGTGCTTTCTGCAAACGTAACCAAAACCCACTCAAACGGTGTTGAGTCGAGAAGTCAAGACGTTCCTTCTTGCTTTTTTTGTTTTGTGTGTTAGTGCCTTGCAATTTGCAACGATGCGTCTACCACCGTCGCTCGGCTTCCGGTGCATCTTAATTAATCCATCCAGTTCGTTTGTTTTTGTTATTTGGCTCAGCAACGATCGCCAAACGTAACGAAGATAACGATTTTTCGTATATGTGTCTCCGATCGGCGAAAGAATATGACGATCGCTGGCCCAGCAGCATAGGGAGTGTGCAGCAAGCAGAGCAGGTTCTGGCCACTTTTATCATTTAATTGAGTTTCGAGTCGCTTTGTCGGGCCCAAACACCTACGAAACGATCGCGAAACGCCGCTGCTGTCGCCGAACACAGTCCATTCACTGGCACAATTGGTAGTATTTTTGTTGTGTGGTTCGAGTACGTGGTCGGTCTCTGCGATGAGAACGATAACGGAAAGGGTCAAGCGACAAGTCTGTGTCTGGACAAGTGGAGTTCTGTTTTAAGTGAGTTTAAAAATAAAAAGAGCTAAACCTTGATTCGAAAGAGAGAAAGGAATGTAAACGAACTGTTAGCAACCACCAAATCCTTTCCCAATTATTTAACACAATCTGTTTTAAATCGTTAATGAAGTCCAATGTCAGAGTCTAATTAGGTTGTGCAATAACTAGTTGTGTCTTTCACTGTTGTCCATAGCAATCACTTTTTGGATGTACTCAAATTTGAATCCATTTGCTTTAATTTTGCACTCTTTCGCACGGGTTTAAGTCATTGTCACCAATTATACACTTCATTCAGTTTGTCCGCTGAAACTTTCATTCAACAAAAACACTCAAAAACACGCACGAAAATCCGTTCACCGCAAAACAATCAAACCACCCAAACGCACCTCTTTCACGTGCACTCGCACACACCAGTGTAGGGCCAATACTCGTGGCGGGCCTTTGCACTCGCACTCGCAGTCACCGTCACTGGCGGTCGGGAAAAGGCAACAAACTGAAGCGCACTCGGTCGGTCGGGAAGGTATACACAGACACTGCACAGGGCGCACTCCGAACGGCTCCACCAACTGGGGTTCGGGGTGAGTTTGGAAGAAACTGGTCCAAGTCCAAGGAGAAATAAATCGAGAATGAATTTTCAATGCCAAGGCTTACGGAATTTATAGAGAAAGCCACGACCGCCGCGAACGCGGGCGCAGCGACCGCGAGCGCAATCGGCCACCGGCACTCCAGTTCCCTCCCCCGAACAGTCCCTCTTCCGAACAGTCCCGGACGAGGGGGGTGAGTTTGCTTTTGTTTGCTTTTCACATCTTTCTTTCCTCTCCCTCGCTGGTGCCGGAAGAGGCGCACAAAGGTAGCGGCGTGCAGCCTCCCAGGAGGAGTTCGCTCACCGACACCGTTCGTGGGGCTTCTCTACACACTCTTTGTGAGCCGGCCCGACCGAACGCTCTCCGACGTGCTCAGTCCGAAGCGTAACATCTCCGACTCTTGGCCTTCCCCTGTTTTGTGGTCGATGCTTCGGGAAAAAGAGGATTTGGAGGTTGCACTTTTCTCTGGCGTGATCTTCGATTGAGAGTGGCGCGAGGAAAAGCGAACGATCGTGACCCTCCGCTCCATCTGAAGCGCTCTCATCCTCTCGCCGAATGTAGGGGATGAAGGGGTTAGTGAAGAGCAAAACTCTTAACTCAACTCCCGATTCCGCCGAGCGATGTCGAACGAACCGAACGCCGAACACGAAGAAAGGTGGAGAAATGGGAGAGCTATGACGAGATTGTGCACGGTCACCGGGAGAGTTTCGAGTTGGAGTCCATGTGCCGCCGATGGGAGAAAGTGTGAGCCGAGGACGGGTGGACCAGTGCACAGCGGATGCAAGTGCAGCTGAGATTGCAGCAGCATTGCAGCGCACTCTCACGGTCGGTTGTTCGCTTTTGGGGGGCTGGAAAAAGGTTATTTTCTTTCTCTCTCTCTCTGTCTGTCTCTTTTGCACTCCGCACTGGCGCTCCGTGCGTGTGGGTGTTTTGCGTTTTGTGTGTGTATTTTTTGCGTTTTCGCACACTGGACCGAAGGCGTTTTAGGTGGTGGTCAAAATGGTAGTGTGGGCTCTAGCATTTTATGTTTTGTTTCACTGAGTTTTAATTCTCTGGAGATGTTTCCAAATGTGTAAGATATTCTGCAAGGCAGCATAATTCACAGATATCTTCAGTTGCGTTTGAAATTGATAATACGTTTTAAAGAATTATGTTAACTTAAGCTTCAATAAAGTATTTTGAGAATTATGAGTTGATATCATTAACGCAAATATATCTTCTTCATGAGACAACGCATACTGCTTGACTTCCTGTTTAGCAAACTCTTTTAGTCTTCTCATAATTATTGTATTTTTTGCAATAGTTTAAAGTCTATTGTAGCCTAAATTGTATTCAAGTATTTTTAAAAGCTTCTGCATTAGCGTTAAATCATCGTAGTTGATCCTTGCATGCAGATTTAAGAATTGTGATAGGCAATAATAAGCTATATTTGTTGTTTCTGGTCGTCTTTGGCCTTTGGTCGATCTCCATTGATTGTAATTTATATTTTAATGTTGCTAAACATGAAAAATTTAAATTAAATTAAATAAAACTCCAAATATCTATGGTAATATTATGATAAATTTTCATTTATATTTTTATTTAAACTAAAACAATATTTTGTCAAGGAGAAAATACCTAGTTGTAGATCAATGTAAATCACCGTTGTTGGGCTGAAAATACGGCATACATAATAATAAAATAATAAAAATAAAAGATAATACGTTATAATAAAATAAATAAAACAATCTTATGTTTGGAATAAGACACATCAACACGTAGGATAGCTTGAGCTACTAAAACCCACCGGTCCAAGTTAAAAGCATCGGAAATCTACAAAAATAGTCATCAATATTATTAGAGGTTCAGGTGCACCAATACATTATCCTTTCGAAAACTTAAAATAGATTAGATATTAGATATATTTCTTGAATAGACATGTTTTCTGGTCTTTTGACAAATTTAAAAAAATTAAATGCAGTAGTTCTTAAAAGGTTTAGTATAAACATAAAAAAGGATTAATGATTTTATTCCGTAGCAGCTGAATGTTTTTTTAGTGTATCAACATTCTACTGGATTTTATTGGCTTTCATAAACAAATGTTAAGCCTTATACAAGTTTTTAATGGCAAACAAGCTAAAATATCGTATTTTTGGTAACAATTACTAACAACAACTTTGTAGCCTCACAAATTCACTGTGCTTAGGCATCTTTTTTATTTGTTTACCATAGTGCCGTTATAGGTATCAAAAATATACATTATCACGTAGTGTTCACTCATAGTATCAGGTAAAACAGTAAATTGTAGTGAATCTGCAAGGGTATTTTTTTACATATTATTTTCACTTATTCATAGAATAATAATACAGAAATGACAAGAATTTCAACAAATCACTTATCAAATGAAGCAAAATGACTGTTTGAAGGTCATATTTCAGAACTTTGTATATTATGTTAAATTTAATATTTTCATCAATTAAAATCAAACATTAAAACAGTTAATTTATGGAGAATTTTACCACTTCATCAGTAGTCTTGGATATTCAAAGCAAACTTAAGGTTTCAAAACTATTACACTTCTATTGTAATTAGTCTTTTTTTAATTATATTTAATTCCCACAACTATAGCGTTATGCAACAACTACAGACACCAATCTACAATTATAGGTACAACAGAACAATCGCAAAATTATTGTTTTTTTTTTAATGTGTTTAATAATTCGAAAGTTTATGTCAGGTTCAGGATTATTGGGTAGAGATTATGTATGGGAAGGTTATTTTAAAACATGGATTACTTTATCTTCTTGTCATTTCTAATTCGTCATACCACTACAAATTGCATCCATAGTTCTGTTTTTTTCCGTCTAGGATGTATTCAGAGTGTCTTTGGCAACATTTGCTGTACAAATTCATTAATAACTGTGAAGATTTCATTGATTGTAAATAAATTTTTCACCGGCGAATACATTTCTCCCTCTTATCTTTCCTGTCCGATCGACAGCATCTAGAAAAATTGCATTCACGCTTAAATATCACACTTTTCCGCGACACACAATAAAAGCCCTCTGCATCGAAATGACAACTGCAACAGACGCTGTTGCCGAAACGGAAGGCTTCCAGAGCGTGACAGTGCACCGTTAGCCGAAAGATGTGCCCGGATTAGGTTGAGGACGGGCCCGGTGGTTCATGGCTTACGGCACCATTATATGCCGCCGTGTCGATACAACAAAGATATCTTGCATTTCCGCCTCGCGGATGCTTTTGTGTACCCGGGAAGATGATTCCACGGGGCTCGGACGGGAGGGAAAACAGCTGCGTGTCTGCGCTTGCAGCATTAGATCCGGGCCATCGCGATCCAGTCCGTCCATTCCGGGCGCACGGTAAACAACTATTAACCGGGCTGGTTATCTTGCATTAATTCAGCTTTCCATGTTCTGTAAGCGATAGGGTAGGAGAGGGTTCGAAACGCAGCTAACGAAATCATCAGACAAACAGACAAACAAACGAATAGCATCAGCACCAGCAGCAGCAGCAGCAACAGCAAATATGGACGAAAGTCTACACAGACGAAAAGCCTGACTTCGAAAGACAACTTTCCCTGTCCTGTCATATTATGCTACAGCCTACAAGCCGGTGCGGACATTATGCTGAGCGTAACGACGATCGGACCGAATGATGATCAGCGTTTGATAATTCCTTCCCGACCGGGAAGCAAAGGCGGTGGCGTGCTCGAACGTTCGTGAGTGAGTCATTGAGTACAGGAGGGCAGGTCGGCAGCAGCAGCAACTACTAATTGCGTTTTTAAACGAACGAAACTGGCCATAATTTAAATCGTGGTTTGGTGCGTGCACGAGGTCACCGGAGCGGAGTGGGGAAATGAGGAAAAAAGTCCAACAAGAGGGAAGCTGGAAATGTTGGCATTTCCAGCCTTTTTTGGAGGGCAGAAGGAGATTGCAATGCTTAACGATTGCTTTAATAGAGCTTCAATGAACCTTTTGGTTCTATGTTTTGGTTTTCAAAATTGCTTTTTATGTTGTTCTTTCTAAATTTGATACAAGGAAAATATAATTTTACAACCAATCCCTCTAAAACAAATTAAAAAAAGGGAAATATAGATATAACTGATCGTATAAACTAATGTCTTTTGCCTTTGAATAAACCTATACAATACCTCTTCTAAGCAAGGGTTAACGAAGTCCGCTTATTGAAGACTACTCTTGGGGCGCCATCGATGCTCGACCACACGACATCGAAAGTTCTAGTGCGTGTCTCGGCCTGACCATGTTAGGATCGCGGCACGAGGCTCACTGCCTTCGTTCGCGCTAACCAACTCGGATGCGGGAATTTAACCACACAGGGAAAAGGTCCGTCGAGGGATAGTTGCCCATTTATTGAACACTTTCGCAGCCAGCAAGTTCAATGGCCTCCCGAGTCTGGTGCGCCGTTCGACAGCTGATCCGGTGGCGAGCAGGACGTGTGTAGAATGGAAGAGGGAGGGATCTGCACGAGCGGTTTATGGATGTGTGATGTGGGAAGCGTAGGGTTTTCCTTCGGGAGAGTCGAACGGGCGAAATAAGTTTCACTTTTCATAGCGATCCTCTGCGAAAGGCTGTGGTTTACTGTGGAAACGATTGGTCTGATTGGTAAGTAGAAGAGATTAATGAGGCAAGTTAGGTTTGTGATTGTGTTAAACATATTAAATAATGTACGTTATGATGTTATCAAATTTATTCGATCAAAACAAAAAAAGAATTACATCAAATACCAAAAAGGGCGCTGAAGGAGTAATTAATCACACAGTGCAACAACAGTTCACAAACATTTACGATAACATCTGGAGAGATCAGTTAAAGCAAAGTTAAACGAATTTTCAATGAAACGAACCCTTTCTTCGAACACGAACGAAAGAAAGTGTTCAAGAATTTAATTTAAATGCAAATGAAAGAGCTGCACAAAATTCGTCTCTTAACTCGATCGTAAGCATTTCAATTAACCTACGAACAATTACTTTCTTTGTGCCAAAAGAGAACCAATGGAACATTCCACAACATAAACACTTTCATCGTTTCTGGCGTCGGAGTAGTATCAGAATCGCCGAAATCAAATTCTACGGAACAGTTTGTCTTCCCGATGTGACCCACTTCGGAGAAAGTGTGCAGCCAGATGGTCATGGGTTCAGCTGCAGCAAGCAGAAACACTGCACTTCATGCTCCCGTTGCCACGACCGCCCAAAGAAATGGAAAATTGCTCCCGCAGATGTCAAAGTGTATTACTGTCTTTTGTTTTTTTGGTTGTTCGTTTTTGTTTTCGGGAAGTTTGACTTTTTTTCTCCATCGCCCCATTCTCGTGCTGTCCCGTGTTGTCTCGGAAATGAAAATGACAGCGCACATTGCACATTGAGGTGATCTTGGAGATAGTCAACCTTTAAGCATGTTTTTTTACTCGGCCGGCATCCGGTTGGGTGGTAATGGGACGAAGTTGAAAGTTAATCATAAAATTGCTGATAATCGAAAAACGAGAAAATGTGTGCCCCAGTAACCAATTCAACCCGGTGGTGCGGTTCAGTTAATTTTGCTCCCCTTTTGCAGCGAGCGACAGTTTTATGCGCGCACCACATACCGCAACCAATGTACAATCGCTGGGGCTGTCAGTTGGTGGTTTGTTTGCGGCGAATTAAACAGTTTGCCCAAATTTTTACACCTTCCGGTGAAATGGCTCGTTGTAGCTGGCTGCGTACGGTAAAGAAGCTTACCTTTAATAGTTTATGCCTTTACTGTACAGGTAATTGTTGAACAGTTTCCGCCATCGTTATTGAACTAATGGAATTAAATTAATTGGAGCATAAATATTTATTTCTTAATTGCAAAATTGTGATAAGATTGATTGCAAGTCAACAAATCGTTAAAAGCTTCAGTATGACATCTTTGCGTATGCATTTTTAACACAATTTATACCATTTTACCTTTTAAGCCCGAAAACTATCGACCGGTTTAAGTAAAAACTGCATCCTTAACGATTTATTGCAGTATTTGGCATAAATTAAAACGCCATTTATGGCGCTTACGTACCGCTCGCATCATTTCGACTTATTTTCCCTTTTATCTATCCAGTTCAGACCCGTTCATCATCAATCTGGCGGTCAACAAAACAAACAAAAAAAAAACAAAAACCCGTCCTAATCTCTAACCAAAATGCGTTGACCGTTTGGCACGATGGGAGGAGCGGCGCGACGATGCCGGCCTTATCATAAATTTCCCAATTTCACCTATTACGAGCGGTTACGTTTTCGTTTTCGATTGCTTGTTAAAAATGAATTTGTACGCGTGTGTGAGAGCGTGCGCGAGCGTTTGCCTTTGCGTATCTTGTTTTTATTTGCTACCATTTGCCTACGTTTCTATAATTCGCTTTTCGATAGAAAGGAGGAAGGGTTCCACAAAATTGGAATGGACCAAACACTAGCGAATAAAGCAAAAACAAAACAAAAACAGCATCCCCTGCAGCAGAAGCTATTAAAAAATCGATTTATTTTCACTGCACCACGCTTAAGCTACCTTTCCACCCTCCTTATCCCATACTTTGCCGAAAAACAAAAGGAAATGGTTACGAAGAATCAGGCAAAGAAGGGTAATTTTATTCCCCTCCAAACATTAACAAACTTGCAAAGGAAAGCGTCTATCGCTAAAAGGGGTTTCCAGGGGCCTCCAGATTAATCGTGCGCGGTAAGGTGTCGAAACGTCAATTAAGATTAACCGGGCGATAAGTGAATTAATTGACATGGCCGTAACGTAAGCCTGTGCACAGCATCCTCCGGCCCTCACAATCGTGCCGTCGTCGGTCGTTTTTGGACTTCAAAATCGTCATTCATCCTTGTTCGGACGTATGATGAGTAGCACTGAACCGAGCAGACGATCCCGCCAAACGACCGGAAGCTTCGGGGTACGATGGTGCGAGAGCTTTCGATAACGACATGCAGGCGGACTTGCGGAAGGCCTTTTTTGTTTTTGCTTGGTTTTGGTTATCGTGAAACTATTTTTTTAACGATTAGGAAAAGCTGAAATAGATAAATTTGTGCTTCCCGCAAAGGAACAAAAAGAAGACGGGAAACACCCGTCATCATAACTGGCGGGTGGCATTTGTATGCAAATTGGGATTCGGGACGATTGGGTTTGGATTTGCAGGGATATCTTAATTTTAACGGCAATGTGTGCGTGCAAGGTTCGAAATGTTGTAGTTCCATGGCTTTTGCGATTAATAGATGCAATAATTAAATGGAAAGCAGTGGATTAGGATTTATAAGCGGTAAAATGCATTAAATCACAGATGGTTAACGGTAATGATAAGATACGAAGATACAAAGCAGACTGGCGGATTCATGAGCGATCTTCTTAAGCATAGATGAAACATTAGACATGTTTAGTTTATAAGTTCATTTAAAAAATTATGAATGTGATTTTTTATTTCAAGATTGAAATGGAAGAAGATGCTGCATTTGCTTTTAAAACAGATTCTCGTAACAGGAAAAAAAATAAACAAAATTATGTGGGTATTTTTAAATTAGTCGATAGATTTATTGACTGTTTCAAGCTAAAAGATACAAAAATATTTGTAGAAGAAGTTAATGAAAAATCATCATGAAACCCTTCAGTTTAAATGACGATTAAAATAAAAATGTTTTTAGCAGTCCTTAAATATTTTATGGTCCTTAATATTTTATGGTTTAACGGTCCTTAATATTTTATTTAATTATTAAGATAAAATAAAGATATTTGAAAATAAAAT
>KB666510.1:394559-419352 GCA_000349065.1 Anopheles quadriannulatus | reverse complement strand
TGGGGCGTGTGTTTTGCTGTTGGAGCAATGAAACGAAGTGATGGATTTTATCTCCATTGTTATTACTTATTTTTCTTGCGATTAAAGAACTTTATTGTTGAACTCAACAAAAAATTGATTTATTTGACAAATTAAAATTTGTAGATTTTCAAATTAACGATTAAGTTCTTTAAAATAACTAAAATAAAGAAGAATACTTTGAATCGAAAAGAAATAACACTACATACGCATGCCAACATTGAAGTATTTTTTTTTTTCTTCTGGTTGTCTGAGACTTCAGCATTACCTCAATGCTTCATTGGTGTTCATCTAATTTACTCCTCCTGTGTCCTGAAAAGTGTTCTGTTATTTCTTTCTCTCTTTCTCTCTTTCTCTCTCTCACTCTCTCTTTCTCCTATTTTATTTAACTATACTCTTTCTAAGCTTGCCTATGAAACTGCGATTGCAGTTATTGGTGGCTTATTACTTTCTGCTACTGATACTCCCGATTTACTCTCGTCCATCTTGCTGTATGTTTCCTCTCGTTATCTTCGTCCACGTGATCCTCTGTCAATTGAAACGCGTCATACTTTTTATACTTTCAATAATACTCTTCTTTCCTGTTTCAGGTTGTTTAACCACTTTTACTATCTCTATGATTTCGACTCCTCTCTTAACTCTTTTCGTAACCGTCTTCTTTCTTCTAATTTTCTTAATTTTTTCTTCTTAGTTTTCTTTTACTCTCTTTTTTTTCTAAATTTATGATAATATCTACGCTCTACCTGTGTTTTTTTCTTTTATATTTTGCTAGGACAGGACTAGTTTCGTTAGGCTTAGTTTTAATGCATGATTTTGTTCATTTCTTAGTTATTTATTAGTTTTAAGTCTGGGTTATTTAGCCTTGATGGTGGATATTGGATTCAATAAATGATATGAAATGAAAGCATAGATTAATATTCTTAAATTTCTAGCTTAATTCTCAGTGTAGTTTGTAATAAATATGGTCCAAAAAAGTAAATGAATATGATTACTTCTTATTAAGCCCATTTTTTGAATTATTAAAAGCTTCTCTTACTTTAATAATGTTATAATTTAGGGTATGGTAGACTGGTATACTTGTTGATTTAATTTATTCACACATAGGCAAATATACCGTCTCCTCGAAGCCAGGATTACTTAAATAAGTCTCGAAAGCAAGACCGGCATGACCGTGTGGGTCGTATCACCAAAAAAGAGATATAAAAAACAAAATATAAAAAACTAAGAAAACCAATAACAAAGCTACAAATAAAAAAGGAATTGCATAAATTCAAGTTGAACATTAGATCAAAGTCATACAAGCGATAAATTTAATAAATAACTGAAAAATAAATGCTTTTTTGACCATCACTGTACATATTATTCTTAACACTGCCAACAACCTTTGGGCGATGTACAGTTTATTTGTAAGCCACTTGTGGCTATATTTTACTCTAACGGTCACTACCCGTACGTACACATACACGCACGATGATGCTGCTTCATTTGCACCATCTCGAGGTGCAAATGGGATTGCAGGGGACAAATTGAAATTTCTCTCCTTCAAACACCATTTGTACTGAGCTACGGGAGGGGAGAGAGGGGTGTGAGTGGGGCAAAGAGACAACCGCAAGCTTCACAGCAGCATGTCCTCTCGAAGGTCCGGTCGCGCGGGGTATGTTAAATCGGTTTTTATGTGTATTTTCGCCCTCCTTTCCACATGAAGCTGGACTAATGAAAAATCGGACAACGCGTGCTGTTAGGTTTATTTATTTATTTTTTCTCAATTGGTCACGTATCGTTCCCCTCGTCCCACCCCCTGTGGAGCTTCTAATGTTTGTATTTTCAACACCTTAACAAATTCCCGTCGCCCCGCGGGTTGCAGTGGACCTGATACGGCGGAAGGAATCGAGAGTGAGAGTGACCACCGCCGGGAGGGCAACGCGATCGTTGAACTTGCCACGGTTGCGTTTCGGATGCATCTCGGTTCGTTGCGCCCCAGCACCGTCCCGTTGACCTATTTCTTTCATCCGACCGAAGGGGTCCGGTTTTCCGCACGCGAGCGTTTAGTTACTTATTGTGCTGAAGGATTTCGTTCGCCGCTTTTACTGCGGAAGGATTGAGATGATAGTATTGTATTGAAATGGCACCATTTGGGTGCTGTAGCCGGAGTAGAATGAGTGGCGGAATAAACAATCGATAAAAGGGATTGGTTTTATGGTGCCGTTTATGAGATGGCACGTTTCGAGATGGCAGATATTCACACCTTTGGGGAATGGGAAACGATTTGAATAAACGTAAGTGGTTTAATTAAACAGTACCAAGGTGGTCATTGTGTTGCTAGAAAGAGGAAACGAACGGTATGAAAGTGTAAGAAAAGTCCGAATAATCTGTAGATTGCTGGCATGTGGTTTCATTGTTCTTCAGCTTAAGCTAGACGAAAGAAAACTTTTCAAAAGTAGACCAACTTGCTAAAATGGTTTAGCATTTACCTCGAAACGCTTCGATGATCATGTAGGTTTTCCTGGATATCATCAGATATTAAGAGATTCTGAAATTGCCTATTAGTGTTTTTTTTTTCCAACGGTACAAGATAATACATAATGGTAAAATTAAAGGAAGATAATTTTTCAGGTGAATGAAGAAATTTATTCCTATGTAGAGTTTTTTTTTCATTTTAATTTCACTTTCAGTAACTCAACTAGTAACTCATGCTCAAAGGGAGATCTCGTATGTGCTCCAAGTTTCACGGAGTTGACAAGATTGATAGCAAACCATGCGTCAACAAGTCAAACTTCAATTGCGCCAACATCTCGTTAGTTGGTGTTAATGTGTGTTGGCTCTCAAGTACTCACAGGGCCGTACGAGATTGCACCACCGGTACCATCATCGCAACGCAACATGAAACACGCACATAAATCAAACGATCAAATGTACGGGAGATAATTATTGAATTAAGAGGAACTGGCCCTGGCTGGCCCAACGCTTAGCGCCGCCGTACATTCCTTTGCACGGTGTTTTACAATTCGCACGATAACATTGCCTGTTGGACCTGTTTCGGGTGATAACTTTGTCGTATGTGTGAGAAACGGAAGGAGTGGGAGGGAGACTGCGTTAGCGATAAGTTCAACGGTGGACGCCCATTTCCCGTGTGCACTTATTAAGACATATTTGTCAGGAGCCAGCTGACACACGATCTTTCATGCTCGCATGGGACAGCGAAAGTGCATTAATCTTACGGTGGAAGAATTTAACGGGGGGGTCGGTGGACATTAAAAGCAAACGCGTAGGCTTTCCTATAACAGTTGAGTGGACCGTGTCGACATTGTACGGATAAACACGCGTGATCCGAAAGCCTTGGAAACTTTACAAAATGTATTTCATCATCATCGAGATCTGCCTTTCCAAGCAAACCTCATTCCGATGCCACACGACTGGCCGATTGCAATGGCTCATGGTTAAGCGTTTCTCCGGTCACTAATGCGGCATGGCGTTTCGTACGAATCGGTTAAGGATTTAAAATATTTTACACCTGTCACCTTGGAATAGGATTTCATATGAGTCATTAATACATTAAACACAAAAACAGTTTATTCAGGGTAACGCAGAGGTAAAAGGAGAGAGATAATGACGTCTGGTTCAATACTAAGCCTAACACATTATGGGATTTATAAATCTCATGACCTGCAGTAACGACTTAAAGATGCTGCTTTTTGAAGCTCAGGTTAGCTATTTGCTTTCTTCAATAGTGCTACGTATTATTGAGTCTTTAACGTATAGGGCAAGTCTTTCTGTTTCCGACACCTTTGCTATAAGTGAACCTTCTTCTGGTACTAAAACACATCAGTCAAGATCTTCCGGTGGTACGATCGCTCTCCTGTTAGGCACCGTCGCTGGATCATCAAAAGAAGCAGACCTTACGAGTGTACTGCTGCCCCTGGTTGCCACTGCCGTCGAGCTGGAAGCACCTCCCGCACCATATCCCGAACGATCCATCCCACTCGGTCCCGGTTGGGGACGACCTTCGACCGGTGCAGCTACCGGAGCACCCAGCAGCATATCGCTCACCAACTGAGCACCGCGCTTGAGACACAGTCCCACCGTCATCAGTATCGCCCACACGAACTGACGCTGGGCACGTAGAATCATCTTCAACCATTCTGGTCGTTCCCGACGTCTTCGAGGTCGATCGGAGTGTTGATGATGACGCGAGCTCCTGTGATGATGACGTGAAGATGACGTCCGATGGCCTGATTTTTCATGATCACCTTCGCCGGCCGTGACGTTTTGTTGTTGTAGCGCCTCCGTTGACCTTGAGCCGCTGGAACGCTCCGGGCTGTCATCCCGGCTGCGACTTCGATGACGTCGACGATAGCCCATGGTGGATTTAACTTCAAAAGTTGAGGTATTCTGAGGATACTGCTTGGAATTGGGAATCACTACTCGCACGTATGCACAGATTTAGGGCGAAATTCGACACACTGCACTGACGTTCTGCACGTTGATAACCTTACTGACGACGGACTTTGCACGATCGCGCACCGCGCACACCACGCACCACCGACACCGTGATCGGATGTTGCGGGAATGTGGCAGAACACACTACACCATACAAAGGGAGTTTCTCGCGTTAGTGGTGAGAAACTATGGCAAACAGCGACGCGTTCACCTTTACATGCGAATTGTACTTCGACGATTCGTTCTCAATCCCCACCCGGCCCTCAAGGTGACGCACAAACCGCAACATCGCAGCGTGTGCGTGTGTGAGTTTGAAGTGCTGCGACGCGAAACGAAACCCTCACCCTCATTCAGTCGTCTGCAGGTGAAACTTCGTACCACCACCGCTCTGAAAGTTGTAGCCGGGTGGCCCTGAAGTTCGGTCGATCGGCGAGCTAATAAAACAAAGCTCAAAAAGCACACCAGCGCCCAGTGTGGTATCTTCGAAACGTCCACCAAGACGCAAAAGTCGCCTGTCGCTGATAGTCCGCGGGATGGTACCGCGAACCGGTTAGATAAAGCTTATTCGAATAGGAATTGGAAGGTCGTATCAGCTTACCTGTGAAGAACAACCTTTTTTTGGAAGGTGGAGAAGACAGTTTGGCGGAACGATCGATACAGGATATCGTCCCAATCAATAGCCAAGTGCCAGGGGAGAAAGTCCGCGGACCGCAATTTCGCTTTCCGTTTCCGGTCCGGGTGAGAGAGTGATTTCAGGGTCCACGCCGTGTCCAGCGGGCATGGTATGATAACGATTTTAGGAAGCGGAATCAATTGGAATGCCCTTACTAGAGGTGATCGACAAACTGATCGGGCAGGAAACAGTCAAGGAGTTTGCTTATGGAAGGAGTTTGCCTTCGTTGGATAGATGGCTGATGAAGTTGTTGCAGGAACTATTTGGTGGTAGTTTTGGGCTATTTTGGAGGGCGTTTATTGGGTGTTGGTTTGAGTTGTAGAGTTTATTTCTAGTGTATTTCTGAGTGTTTAATATCTTGAATGACCCAGATTACGTAAAATCAGCATTAATAGAATAAGTTCTTGGAACATATTGTTTTCATTTGTCAGAACAAATATCAAACGTTGCTATACATATATATTAGCCTCGAAATGTGATATTTGACTGACGTGGATATTTAATATTTCAGTATGTATTGAATGCGTTCATGACGAAAGAGGCTTAAATTGGATCCAGCATTTGATCAAAAGTTAAGTAATTGATCTGACCGATGATTTTTTTTTGAAAGAAATTGCCGATGAAGTTGATTCAACGAAGAAAGTTGATATTAATTGTGAACATTGTGAACTTAATCAGCTTTGAAGCCTTCTCCTCCAATTATTATTGGAGTGGAATGAGGAAAGGATCTCACTTATTCAAAAAATGATCTGATATTGCTTTATTGACAATTATAATATGGTAGTTCTTAGGTACTTTGGGCTTTGGACACCTTTATTAATTTAGAGATAAACTAACTATGACCAGATGTTCATAAAACCATGCATAAACCGACTCCTGAAGCATAAATTTTTAGCATAGCTTAAGAAAAAAATCCAATTTGTTCAAATATAATGTGGATGGACCGAAAAGCCTTATTCCACCGTAACTTCTTCAAAGCCTTACGACTCAAGCTCTCAGTACACAGTACATACATCCTATTTGATCTCTCTTTACCATCCGAAAAAAGGGCTCTACGCTTAAACGCTACCCCAAATACATTTCGAAAGGATACGGTCCATCGCACGGTCCCGAGGCATGTCAACTTTCTCTTTCACTTGCGGTGAGACTATTTGCATAAAAACTATCATCACAGGCAATGTCGGCAATGATGTGTGCTTGCGGGCCCTGATCTGTGCCTATGGGCCACCTGGGCCAATGCTGGCGGGATCTCTGCTGTCTATCGCTTCCGTTCCGTTCCGGCTGGACACACATGTCGGGCAAACCCGACACTGGTGGAGGACGGTTTATGTTTATGTTTTGCAATCCAAATGGGAGGGAGGGGAGAAATGTTGGCAATCGGCATCAAAATCAGGGCCCACCGCACCGTGAAAACAAAAGCAAAAACATATGATTATCATTTTTACTGCCAACCAGACTGATTCAGCACCATCCATCCTGTGTTGGGGTTTGTGTTTGTTTTTTTTTTGGGTCTGTTGCTGCTGTCGCCCGTATATGCTTCACTTACCTGTACGTTTGTCCTAACACCCCTACCAAAGCGCGGCTTGGCCCAAACCAATCTTATCTCGGTGAGAAGGGTTCCGGCGGCCGGATTGCGGTTTTTCGTGGATCCCCAATCTTTTGTCTGTTTTGATCGACCGGAACGAAAGTCACGCGATCGATTTGGTGCGCGGTTTGCATTCTTTCCCTTGGCGCTGCGCTGCGTGTGTGTTCCTGGTGATGTGAGCGAAATGAATGCAGGGAAATTGCTACTACTATATATTATGTATATGTGTGTGTGTATTTGACATTGTTTTGCTTCTATCCTTCCCTAACAAAAAAGGCATTAGATTTCAAATGCGACTGTCAGCGATGGTTTTGGTCGCGGAAACGAGGGGAACGATTAGAAATGGGTCAGCGTGCGTGGTTCGGTTGGCGTTTTGCGCAGGTAGTTACTTTCCAATGCGCTTGAAATCGTTATTTGTTTCCGAGTTAGGCTTAATGATTTCGTGATGATAGTTATTGGGATTAGTTTAGAAGCGAGCGGGAAGAAAAAACGCGAATCATACCAATGAAATAAGTAAAAGTGATTAAAGAAGAAAACTGTCGATCATCTTACTTTGATCATATTCTTTTATTCAATAAAATCGTACAAATTGTAAATGTATGTTTTTGATCAAAAGCACGACCTTGTCAAGAAAGAGTTAATTTCGATTATTAGATAATTTAGATAATTTATAACAGTTCAACCCAAACAATGTTTTCGTCAATTTTATGTGACTATGGAGCATTTTTTCAAATCGCATAATTAATAGCATGACAGACTCGTTGTATTTATCCAGCATATGATATTCATAGCATTAATTAAAATCCAATCCATTTGCTTCCTTCCTTGGCTATAGCAAACAAATTTCCATAAAATATTAGTTTTTTCCTCATTTCTTATCAGTCTTGCCTTATCAGTGTTTGCTCAAAAACAAGTTCCTGCTAACGTTCCCGAATAAGATCGACGGGCGACGGATGGTACCCTTTATTGCTTCTGTCATTTCCCTTAATGGTGTCGATTAAAGAAGGCCACCCCCTTTCGTTCCATCCCACGGTTTGATGGTAATCAGAGCGCGTGCTCATCTTGGCTCTAGTGCATGTGTGCATTGTGCTTACTTTGGTTTAATCCCTCCCTCCCGTGCCCCGCTGCATTGCAAAACACTCCTGGCGTTTACGAACACTCCTGCCGTGTAATTAAAACCGACCGGTGCGGCGGAAAAACGGTTACCATCGCAGCAAGCGCCCACCGTAAATGCAAGCCGTAAAGCACCATAATTTGCATACATTACCGTCCGCAACTGGGCATTGGAAGGAGGTTGGAAAATCTGCTGCACAGCAAACGCCAGGTGAGCAAAAGGGCGCTAAAGCGGCTGCTCTTTTTCCCCCTCAAGCGTGAAGCCAGTAGCCGGCTCACAACCGAAAACGGAAGTGCTACTGTTTTTCACAAGCTCGTACACAACGGGACTGCTGTTACGGTCGCACGCAGGAGGTGTGTCCTCTCGGTGAAGTTTCCTTTCGTTAGTGCGTTAGTCGCTGCGGGGCGTTGTTGGCGTGGCGCAACACAAGCTAAGTGGCTGCAAATGAGTGACCGTTGTGCGGCTACACGACGTGTCGAAGCTCGAGACAGTTATGTGATGGAAACGGTCGGTGACACTCTGACGTTGCCTGCGGTAAGCATAAGTTTGGAGCGACACAGCCGGCTGAAGAAAAGAAGACAAAGAAACGGACACTCTGGCGATCGGTTATGGTAATGGTGCGCGATCGCACTCCTTGGTGGTTGTAACTAAGCATTTTCATTTTCGCCCCCCGAAGCAGTACACAATATTGATCGGTGAATAGGCGCTGTTTGATTGAGCTATTACTAGGGTAAGGGAAATCCCGTGATGGAAATGTGGCCGTGTTGGGACGGTGTAACATGGTGTTAACATGATCAAGATAGGAGTGAAGAGTGAAATTGATTCCTTCCACGTTTGTACATCTTTGTATCATATGAGGCAAAATGGCGAGCAAATGAATAATTGCTTAATTTAAACCACGATATGATCATAACACAATTAAACTGAAAGCTACAAAACACATTAAATACTAATTATTTTAGTATAATCAGATCATACCGATCGATGAATTTCAAAATTGCTTCTGTTGTCTAATTTGAGATAAAATTAAAAAATCTTGGGTTGGCAGCTTGCCTAAAACAGTAATTAAATAGGCATAAGCTCTCAATGGACGATGGAATATTGAAAAATTGGCAAAACAGCTTTATCCATAAAAAAGCTTTAATTGTTTCGTCGTACGGAAACCTTTACCAAATTAACAAAAATACCAAAAACACGGACAAAAGTACTTATACTGTTAAGACAATAAAACAAAAGTAATGTAAATGATCGCAAATGCCCTAGAGTTCGTCATAAAAGTATCGAAATTCATGGTAAAGCGATCCATGACCATGCATTTATAGTCCCTTTTAATCATTCTGAGCCAAAAAAAAAATCATACATTTACTCAAATTGCATATTTTTAGAGATTTTTATCGTTTGTCTTTTTTATTTCATTACAACATGTATAGTCAAACTTCAACAGTTAGTTTGATGTAAAAAAAATTCAATAATTATTAAAGTTGTATTTTTGCTTTGGAAATTGATCTTCTTGCGTTCCTCCTAACACAAACACTGCTCCTTTCCACCGAACTCTGTAGACATATTTTTTTCTTCCAGTATCGCTGATCGTTTCCATTAAAGGTTCGCTTAAATTAACACTGATTAATTTACTAACGACTGCGCCACTGCGAACGACAAGGTTGCGTGTAATAAACTTCAGCGCCCGATAGTGGGGGGATACTGGGAACATTGCCGCCTAAAGGTGACAGACGTGAGGTTTCCTTCTGCCCGAGCCAGCGCAACCTGTTGCGCCGTGTTTAAAGGGCGCTCGGCGATTCAATTACCGTGGAGCTGGAATGTTTTGCGCATACATAAATGTGCAGCTTCGACGCAGATGGGTCGAGGGCGTCATGCACTGGGTGCGCATCATGCGAAAAACATCTAATGCAGGAAGAGACACGCACAAACCTGTCGGCAGAGTAAGAGCGAACCTTACCAAAGATGGAAGCCCTTTAGATGGTGCAGCACCCAAGCCTTGCGCAGCAGCGGTGAAGAGAAATTGATCGATGTTGGCGACTTTTCTCACCTTCGGAAATCGAACGTGCCGTTGAAAAGGGATCCAAAAACCAGTGGAAATAAGCGGGAAGCTGCAGGTGGGCTTTTTATCTTCATCTAACAGACACCCTTAGTGGTCCTCGCCTGGTCAGGTTTGGCCCTCAGCCCTGTTGTCTAGTCTTAATTTAGTTTTAATTTATGATCTCGCACCGAACTCCTGTTAAGCTGGCTTTATGCATTCCGTTTTCCAAAACCAACCACCAATTTCTCGCTCTTTCGCCATCGCGCGAGCTGGAGGTGGCTGTAGGTGTCTCGACGCTGACGGTCTTTAACCGTCTCATCCCACTGACAACGAGCGGTGCGCTCTCGGTGGGTCGTAAAAGTGCGTGCAATGCGGTTGCATGTCCCCCGCAATGGCGCGGGAAGGTAGTGGCGGGGTGGCTCTTTTTATGGCATCTGCGTATGTGCCACTATTTCATAGTTCTGCCACCACTGCCTGAGCGCAAAACCAGTTCCATAAACCGCCCGAACCCCACCGAGGCAGCGACGGCTAACTGCGGGATAGAAAAAGTGACAGCGACTAACACTTTTACTTGAACTTGAAAGTTCATAAAATCCGAAAGCGAAATTCGTTCGGTTTTGCGTGGAACCGCTTGAAGGGTGGTTGCAGGGAGGGTTGACGTTAGACGGGAAGGGAGGGACATTGAAGAAGGCAATCGTGAAGAACTTGACCAACGACCGATCGCAGTGATCGTATGTTAGGTGGCTGGGGCGTGCACGGCACCGGTCCAGGCCCTTGGGTCCACAGCTGGAAACAACTGGAACATGACGCCCCTGGGCGACATGAGGTCCCGTTCGGTTTTCGAATCGGTCCGAAAGGTTTGTGCTGCCATTTGCGTCTCGTTACGGGCAAGGCGGTTTGCAGAAATAAAGGGGGCAAACAGCAGTGACTAGATAAACGATCAAATGTGCAGTTTGTCTTGTGTGCGTAGGCAGCAGACAGGGCCAGCATAGGTGCAAGTGGCGTTGTAGCGTTGTGGTCTTGGCAGGTAAAACGTTCATTGCATTCTCATATTTCCGAACCAAAGTGACCCAGGATCAGTTTATGCTGGGAGGGAAAGAAGGATACACTTAAAACAAGCAAAAATGGGAAGATAGTGTATAAATTTTGCAATTCAATCCCTTGATGGGACATTTTATTTTAGTAAACCGTTTAAAGCGATTTAAGTAGAGCCCTCTTGCGGAAAAAAACCATAACCAAACCATACTGACAGAGCTACCCTAGCTGAGATCACACTCGATGCTTAAAATAATCATGAAACCAATTTACGGGAGCCCACGTACGGTTGGCCACTTTGCACCCTACAGGCCAACGGCAGCGTGAAAAGTGACCTCCTGCGGCTAAGCAATCTATTACCTAGCTCCCGGATTTGGCCGTTCATCCCATTTTCTCCGTAAAGATGTTCGAGATGAGGCACACAATGAATCATGGGGATGACTTTATCGGTGTTAAAATTTTAGCAAGCAAAAGGTAAATGAAATGGAAATATGTTTTTTTTTAATAATTGTTTTTCTATTTTAAAAACATAAAAAATTGATTGCTTCACTACAATAATGATTCAATTTTTGTAAAAAAAATAGTACTTAAAATGTGACTTTATGCATTAAATACACACGAACATTTAGGGTAAATATAAATAAAAACACAGCAAATGAACCCAATAAAAAGACTGAACACGTTGACTGCGATTATGATCGTTTTGTTCGCAACCGTTTAAATCAGCCTATAGTCCATCAAATGCGCTACAATCGGACGGCCGTCTTCCTACTTCGCAATACCCGGCGGGCACGTAACGAATTGATTAAGTCGTCCAGTTTTGCCCGGTGAAAGATCGGCTCCCTCTGGCGGCATTTTAGTCGGAGGAGTGGAGTGGAGAGATAGACAGACAGACCGACCGACAGTCAATGAAACACATGGGACGGACCCGGGCTGTATCCATCAGCCTCAGGCCGCCTGCGGGTGGATGACGAATGACGCAGGATTGGAGGCTGCCGGTCGCCAATACGCAACGCCGAAAGAGAGGCTTTCGCTCGTTCGATCAGCAGCTCCCGCCCTCGTAGGACGTCATCAGAAGAAACACACAAAAAAAGCGAAAGGGAAAAGTTTCTTCTGCTCAAAATGTGAACGAGTTCGTCGTTTCGGGGCAGCCTGGATGAGTGGGTTACAATGGTGGGCACGTTTAGTGGAAATTGTAATCAATTTAAAGCGAGGAGGGCTGGGTGTTCGCAAGTTTGGCCCGGTGGGTGGGTGCTGCCAGTTGATCGTTTAAAACGATGCTCCCGGCGGTGGGCGGCTCATGTGTGTGTGTGTGTGTGTATGTGTGAGCAGACAAGAACGGTGGTACTAATCTGCCGAAAGGCGGGAGTGAAAAACTTTCACAAACCCCCGTGAGGATTAGTGAGCGTGGATGTGTGGACAGCCGCATCGACAAGCCCAAGCCTGTCGATGCACTGTTCCAGAAGGATGAGCTTTTTCTGCAACAGTACAACTTACCAGCGTGACTCTTTATTTGTACCGAACGAAAAGGTTTGTGCATAATTTGGCACTCTGGACTTGACTTAATGTGCACGCAAAACACTCACAAATCTGCTGGCGTGCAAAATATGGTCCTGTCAGTCGGGTTTATCTTAACCACCTTCTGAAAAACCGATTCACAACAAACCAACTAAAAAAAACCAACGTTGAAGCCGAAACCAAAATGTGACCTTGACCGGAATAGGCGCAGCTTTTTCGTAGCCAAACGCGGCCCATTCGTCCAAGCGCTCATGGTTTACTGTTTTCAAGCGATTATAGCATTTCTTCAACCGATTGTGTGCAAATTATGATAGTGGCCACCCACAAAAACGCCAGCTTAGTGAATGATCGCAGATCTCTATCGGACCACTTTTGCGTCAACGAAAGATTGCTGGCGCAGCCTGGTGACGGTATGGTGTCTACTTAATTTGTGCTCTGGATTTGGTCAATGGTGGTGATTACATTTTAATCTTTATTTAACTTAATTAATAACAGTGCAGAGTGAATAAACGTGTTTGATTGCTCTATCAGGTTTTCTTGATGATGAAAATGGGTGTAATTATCAATTTGCACGACTTTCAACTTAATAAAGCAATGTTATGTTTTGAATGGTTTAAAAATAACGAACACAATGGTTAGGTAGTTGTGTCAAGATATGCCTTTTGCTGGATTAGTTTATAATTTGGGAATGCTTAATTGTACATGTAGGAGAAGTTAGGTAAAAACGAACAGTGACGTTCAAATTTGGTTTTAAAAACATGCTATGAGACCACCTGGACTACATTCACTTTGATTCTAGATTCCCATCACCTAAGCTTTTTAATGCCCCTTGGGATAAATGAAAACACCACCTTTTTTTGCCATTTTTTTCGACCAGGTACTCGAATCTAATCTTAGCTTTGAGACTAGAATAATCTAGGCTGAAAATCGCAGGCTTGTTTTGTGTGCGGTTTTGTATGGAGTTTTTACATGGATTCAGTTTCCAACTGTCAAACTCGATATAAAAAAGCTGACTAGAATCGTGAAGGGTCCCTGTCATAAAGGATAAAATAAACACCTGTCGAAAACGTTGAAAAATGGCAAGGTTTACTATATTTTAACATTACTTGAAATAAAAAAAAAGTAAAATTAAGTAAAATTACTCCGCCGGAAGTCCGCGACCCCAGCATGCTTGATGGACTTGTTAATATGTCAAGCCATGTTTTCTATTGAAGATTAATCTTTTTGATATTTGTAATCCCATAGATTCTCTCATGTATTCCTGAACAATGTCATATCAATGCTTCTTCTTTTTGTTGATCAAAGTTGTCCGAGTCGTGACAAAATATTGGGTTTGTGCAGTGCCTCATTAGTGTTAAACGAGTAATACCATGACGCATGGTTGCAATGTTGTTGAAGCCAGTTGAAGTCTTCCGACTACCCTTACTTAAGGTATTTGATGACATCGGTTGATCACCAATTTATATAAGAAGTAAAATAATAAAGTCCATATTTTTCTTCGACAGAGTGTCCGTGTTTCCCACTTGTGTGTTAGGATGCTTACAAGTATTTTTATTGTTTTCATTGCCATGCTTCCACCAGTCTTTTGCTCAATAAGCACGACAACTCATTCTCTTAGTAATACTGTCGAAAATATAAACAATGCTTGTTTGAAGATGCGTACGATTGAAGATTTGTTTGTTCATGAATTTAAGGTATTTTTGCATACATCATTCCATTAAAAAATGTTCCCAAATGAATTGTCATACCTTCAGTTTGGATGCTAAATTGTTGAGTTAGATGTGTCTATCTTTCCCGCAGTCCCGTCTATAAGTATCTTCCCCTACCTGTCCTTGAATATATTGCTAAAATCTTTCTCTATTTCCGAGACACAACAAACCTGTACAAAGTTCTCTAACCTAAATTACGTTAAATTTAAATTCTTACTGTGAAATGGGCTTTAAATAGATAGCGTACATTATTAATGTATACCGCCTTACACTTTCTACTGCTTCCTAAAGCCCTTTAAACACATATTTGCTCTCCTGTATGCTTCGTTTTTACTCCAAATGAATGTATGTTATCATATTTTACCTCCAAATTGACTATAACTCCAAGTTGCAATTTAATATTCAATTTCTACCCACAACAAACCACCGCAAAGCAACGATCTGTGGACGGAAACTGGCTATCCCTTCTGCTAAGCAACACGAGCAAACGAGAAGCGAGTGATAGGACAAGGCATAAATAACATATGACCCATGCCCATACATCCTTTGCCGAAGGGGGTGTAAAGCTTCGCGAAAACGCAGCACAAACCGCACACGGACTTGCATTCCCGCTTGCTGGCAGCCGGTGCGGGCAGCATCAGAAGGGAGGTTTGTAAGTTCAATGTAACGCCGTGGTCTCCCTGGTTGACCCCGTGCACACTCCAGGTGTCGGCGGGCGGCTTCCTTCCTTCGCTAGCTGCAGAATGTCGCGTGCAGTGAGGTGAAAGTTGCGATAAATCAATGCGTCGTTGTCGCTGGAAATTGCCACTGACCCGTAACCGGGCGGTAGAACGTGGCTGGGGTGTTGTTGCAGCTTAACCAGTGCAATGAAGCATTTAAGGAGGATAAAAGCAATTTGCTTATTATTATTTAATGTATTACATTACAGTGACTTTAATACAGATGGCACGGTGTTTGTTTTGTTGGTATGTTTGTTCTTCTTCGAACGCAAACGTGAAATGCTTTATCAAAATGCCATGACACCGTTTCGTGCATGAGAAAAAAGGAATCGATTCCATTTCGGAGACTGCGAGCAGCAGGACGGCTGGAAAAGCCTTATCGGTGGCTCGAAATCGGGCCAAATTTATCATCCCATCCTTTATCGGGTGCATCCATCGTAACAGTGACCGATTTACCGCAAGTCAATGGTGGCATACAACCTACATCTCCCGCTTGTTTGAGGGTATTATGTTTGTTTGTGCATTGAATGCGAGTGCAAACGCAAAGCACGCCCGGTTCGCTCTTCGCGTCTGCCCGGGCCAGTTATATGAAACGTCATGTTTATTTATCGGAATAATTTATAATAATCTCTAAATCAGCTTCTTGCGGCCCGCACCCTTGCAAACTATCCATATCGCTTCCCGGTCTATCTGACTAAACTGGTCTATTTGTGTTGCGCCAGTGACAATGATTGTGTCTCTGCTGGTCGCGCCGGTCGAGGTTAGGTTTCACCGATGCCGTAAGGAAATGGTTTCCCAGTCTGTTTTTTTTTTTTTTTGCAGTCACATTTCCTTCCTGCAAAGCTTTCGAACCGGGGTGTGCGATTAACGCTCCCTCTCATTCCATCTTCTCTTTCTCATTTAAGAGGTAAACCGTCATTCGAGTAAATTATGATATGATTAATTGCATGCTACCCCCTTGTTCTGCCACGGTCTCGTCGGCCAAACGAAACTTTGCATTCGATTCCACCACAGAATGATGATGGAGTTGAATAGTTTGGTGATATTTGCGACTAAAGCGAATCATCGCACAAGGTCGTTCGATGGGTGGATCATCAGTTTGGCGGAGCAAATCTAGTTTTACATTTACATAATTATGCGTATCGATCCATCAGCCGGTGGGAGTGTTCGGTTTAATAATGTTGCAAATTTTGCACCGACGGAACAAAAATTGGATGATTTTATGGCTTCTTGTTTTTTTTGGGGGAGAGTTATCAACATCAACCAGGAAGTAGATTGAGCAATGTTGATGATACTAGAGTTGGATGATAAAAATAGAGGATTAGTTAATGGAATTTGCACCTGTGCATAAATTTAAAGAGCCATGTTGTGAATGAGATGATGGCTAAACCAACGTATAATATAGTATAGTATATAGTAACGTATATGTTTTGTATAGTAAGTTTAGAAAAAATGATGATGGTTTTTATTTATTTTTTACATTCTTTTGTTTAATTGGCTTTGGCTACCTCTTGAGATAAAATTCAATCCAACTCTTGAAATATAATTTTTAAAAATATAACAAACCACCTCGAAATAATTCAATCTTTTAATGCAGCTTTCGGAAAAGTCCGGCCCGCGGGTCAAATGCGGCACGCCGCAATAATCAATCCGGCCAGCGAAAGTATTCGACTGATTTGAAAAGATTGGAAGAAACTATTCGTATACAAATTACAGAAGATCTTTTAAATTGAAAAGTTATACCGTTGTATCTTTCAACTTTAATTAAGGCATGACGGATCAGTATGGTCGAACTAGAGTTCAATATGTAACAAAAGCATTGCTTCAACACGACAATAAGTCTTTAAGAATGGTGGAAGTGGCATACGAGATTTTGTATGGAGGAGATACACTAATGTCTGACAGTAGTAAATTTATTTAATGTTTTGCATGCGACTTTACGACGAAAGATATTCGACTTTCGCCAACGCAATACACGCAAGACAAAGTTTTAGCAATAGTGAAAAAGATGCATGCATTTTTCTCGTGATAACAATTTCCTTCTTCCATTAGCTCTTCTAAATTTCCCTCAAATCTGTTGTTTTCATATTTATCTATTTCATGACTATTTTCGATCGTATTTTAAAACTAAACCTAACATTAAAAAGCCACTCTTGTTTTTACGAGTTCGGCGATTCAACACTGTTGCTTTTTACGAGTAAAACGATTTACAAAGTTCATTTTTTGAAGAGTCAGTTATCAATTTGCCTGAAATGGCATTACTTGTTCGAAAACCATTTTGATAGTTACTAAATGTAGGTTTGTCTCGATAATTTCATATCCAGCATATCCTTAACTTATGAATCTTTGCATTACAATTTAATAACAGGAACTACCGACTTCGAACTTTATTTGGACGATATCATTATTGAAAAAAAAAACACTCTATCAGCAATTGCAGTGTCCGATAGCATTAATGAATTATTTTGTTTTTACAATTTTATTATGTCATAATTTAAGCGCAAAGAATTTTTTTCTTCTGGCCCGCGGTTCTCGATCATTTAGTGAATTTGGCCCTTTACCTCAAAAGTTTGCCGACCGCTGCTTTAATGAGAATAATTGAAATTCTAATACGTTGTAGTCTTTCCCCTCCCTATATACTGGAAGTATTTTAGTACAAATGTTGAATGAAACAAATGAAATTGTTTGATATATATAATTGCAGGCAAATCGTGTTAGTATTTCTTCTTCAAATAATTTTCAAAAAAGTAAACATAAAATCAAAAACTCAAATAATGTTTCAAAATATCACACAATTATTTATGTTTAAGGCAATTCTGCATGACCTACAAAAACTATTTATTTAATAATTACGGTTGTAAGCAGTGTTTGTTAAAGTGAGAATTAAACATTTTTAATTTATTACGGTGGTATCAAATACCCTATGCAATTTTGTTCAACAAAAATTATTTAATTCCTAATATATTTTTTTTAAATAATAAGTCACTTTAATTTGCGATGTATCTATTAATCATTAACTATCATAAGTTTTGTTTGTGTCTTTTTTACACTTGTATGAATTTTCAAAATTTCATTGATTTTCGTGATTTTTTTGCCAAGAATGAGAACTTCAACGTGATCGATATTTTTTTATCATCTAAGACATTCATTCCTTATCGGCTAACGATGCATTTCAACATTCTGCATCGTTCAAATTCACCATTTAAAATAATCGACAGTCGGAGAAGAAGTTCCACCGCATAGCAATATCTACCATAGCATAGTTTCCTCGCTCGTGCCCACCGCTGGTCACGGTCAACAGGTGTGAGCCTTTTTGGGACCCCAAGCAAGCCGAATGTGCAACCTGTTCCATAACCCGTGCCAAATGCCAAACACGGACGAAAGTGGAGGTGACATCTTCTAGCGATGAACCGAGCAAAGCGTGCCACCTAGGATAATATTCAAATCAGCCCACCCCGTGGTACGATGGTAACCGTGCAAAACTAGTCCAGACTAACGAATAGAGTACACGAGGAAGAGGTAGAGGCAGAGTTGTCTGTTTCGCTGTTATCTAGCAATGGGCTGGCAAACCTTGAAATAGGTGCAAAACAGTCCCGACCGCTGAAGATGCCGCTGAAATCGATTTTTTTGGAATAATTTAACGCTGGACAGGTTAGTAGACGACCGAAAAACAGGCTGAAGTCATATCAAAACATTACAAACCGGTGACAGATCGAAGGTTTTTTTTTGTCTCTGCTTTACCTGCTCTGCCACAGTGCGAAATTTAAACTTCTGCACGCGGTAAGACGATCGATGTGTTGTGTCATCTTCACTTCTAGGATGGTAAGGGAGAGGTTTCGCGACAGTACGCTGGCAGGAGAAGCAGGATAGCAACAAGTTTGAATATTTCCAAGCATCCTTGCATCAGATCGTTCGTTTAGAGGACGAAACCAGGCAGATTGGACTATTGGGGGCTGTGTTTTTGAGGTTGTGAGGTCTATGGAAACAAAACGTTTTCTGATTATATAAAGCGCATCCAATCGTACCGTTAACGTATCAGTTGGTTTTGAGACACTCTCAGCACAGGTCGTGTAGAACCGTGAAAAGTAAACACAGCAAAATGTTCCGAAAATTGGTGAGTGGCTGAGCCAAAGCGGCAGTAGTTTGTAGTTTCCAAGTGAAGTTCTTGTTAGAACAATAGCATAGAGTAGTGCACGGGAGGGAAGAAAGAGGTTTCAGGGACTCGCATACCGTAATACCAGGACGTCCGACAGGGGTACTGATTTTGTGATGAAGTAATTCGCATTTTTTCTCGCCACTGCTGCCGCTCGATACGCTAAAGAAAATGCGACTAACTTCCTCGCAAAAGCTGACCGCAATAATCGGCGGAGTAGCGGGCAAGTGTGTGGACTAAGGCGAACATCAGCTGCGAAGTAATTCCATGGGGAGCACAGTAGTTACCGGTTTTAGACGCAGTGGAATACTTAGTACATTGTGTACTAAAACAGGCGAATAGCAAAAACGTGTGATGTTATACTTTCATCTTTATCAGTTTTCCTTGAGCATGTACTAAATAGTACATAGTACATTGTACTAAAATCTCAAAAAATATTTCATTTGTACAACAAAATTACGACTAGCTCTAAACCTGCAGTTATTTGTACATACAGTTATTAGTACAGTTTTAGTACACTTTAAAAAACCTTATTTAATCATCTTTTCCCCCCGTTGCTGTTATTTTCAGATTGTTGCATCCCTTGTGGTGTCGCTCGTCGTCGCCCTTCCTCAGCGGCCTCAGGCCCGCAGCGCTGGCGGCGGTGGTGATGATGCCGGAGCGGAAACCCTTGCTCAGGACACGGTGATCAATGCGGACGGTTCGTACACGTACAACTACGAAACGAGCAACGGCATCAGTGCGTCCCAGGCCAGCAACGACGGTACGAACGCCAACGGTAACTTCGCCTTCACCGCTCCGGATGGCCAGCGGTACGAGATTGTGTACATTGCCGACGAGAACGGCTTCCAGCCGCAGGGAGCCCATCTGCCAACCGAGCCGCCAGCACCCGAGCATGTGATCAAGATGCTGGAGGAAATGCGTGCCAACCCACCAGAGGGCGCTGATCTGGAGTCGCTCGATGCTACCCTGAACCGACTGCGCGCTACCCTTGGTTAGGAAACATCATTCGCCAGTAGGTTAGAAGAGGAATGAAGCTGTACAGTGCTAGATAAAGAGAGCGTACGCAATGATCGTACGCTTGGATTTATTTTTTTTATTAAAACAATGTGAAATATATAAAAGCCTCGCCATTTTGCTCGGACTACAAAAATAACTCATAGTTCTTTTAGTTGGGGTAAACATATTTGAAAGAAAATTACATCAATGTAAAATCGTTAGTCAAGTCAGTAGTCAGTAAAAAGTGACAAATCTGCTAGTTATTTGTCGTTTCGTCAACGGGCTCGTCCGGGAATTGAACCCGGGACCTCTCGCACCCGAAGCGAGAATCATACCCCTAGACCAACGAGCCACATGTCTAATAGAAAGTTGCGCTCGATTTAAAATTACGTTCAACACAACCAATGCACTAACCACCAATACTTTCACTTCGTAACAGCGTGAAAGTAGCCGATCAGTCCAAGAGAGCTCTCAGTATCCCTTTCCACTGCACCGTTTGCACCGTATGTCTCTTGAAGTGGGCAAGCGCTCTCCTCCTTCTGAGGAAGCTATTTTTAGTAAAAAAAGTGGTGGGATCTATCGAAATGCTTTCACTAGAGGTGAGGGTCTTTCGTGTTGCTTGAAGCTGCATTGGTTTGTGCCCCACTCTGGTGCTGCCATGATCTGGCCATATGAAGCTTTTAAAAGCATTGCGAGTAAGCTTTTGACGAATGCGTACTATAAGATTGTGTATTTATCAAGGAGGATTTAACAAACGAAGTCCCTCTAAATTATTCCCAAAGGAAAATCACAATCAAAATTTTCTAAACTTTAATCGTCGACGAAGTAATATGATTTTAGCAAGATCCTAAGAATGAAAAGGCGACTACATCTTTACTATTATTTTACACCGGTTTTATTTCATTTCCGATTCGATAACAAACAGTTCAACAACGAAATTCAATTTTTCTACTTAAGCCTATTGCGTGGTGAAATGGTGATCCAATGATTCATGGCTGTCCTGTCTTCTTGGCACAGGACCTTCAATGATGAATGATGAATGTTGGCTAATGACGTCCAAAACGGTTCCAAGTTTCCAATCCCAACAGCCACTTAGTGCTGTCGCAGACGAGCGAGGGTGGCATCGAGCGCCTCCAGACTGAAGTCCTTCTGGTCCTTGGGCGGGTTGGCGCGGATCTGCTCGAGCGTCTTGAACACGTGCTCGGGCGTCGGCGGCGGCGTCGGCAGATGGTCACCCTGCGGCTGGAATCCGTTCTCGTCGGCGACGTACACCACGCGGTACAGCACACCATCGGGACCGGTGTACGAGAAGGCACCGTTGGCGTTGTGCGCTCCGAGACCTTCCTCGTGGGCGGCGATACCGTTGCTCGTCTCGTAGTTCCAGTTGTAGTGACCATCGTCCTTCAGCACATTCTCGTACGCCACGATCTGGGCGTGTGCGTCCGGGTTTTGCTGGTGCGAGTAGGCCCGATCGAGCGGTCCGGCGGCAACGGTGGCCACGAGCAGGGCAGCAGCGAACACGAAGCGGAACATGGTTGGGCGTTTGGGCGGTTGTTTTAGTTTCTTGCGAGACTCGCGCTAATGAATTGACGACGACGGCTGATTAGCTGCAACTGATGCTGACAACTGATCCAGTTCCCTAATTTATACCGACTTCCAAAAATTTGCATCGTGCACCATCGTGACACGCCCCGAGACAGGACCGATCGCTCGCCCAGCCCGCCGACGCTGGTCGTGGGTTCACGTGGTACGCGCTGTGGGCAAGTGTGTGTTTTTTTCGGGTCGGCTGTACCCAGGGCCAAGGTCAAGAGTAACCTTATTTTCTCGCCGCCGCCGAGTGGTGGGTACTTTTTTTTCTGGGTGGCAACAGCATGCAATCGCGGGCGCTGTAACACGAGTAGGTGATTGATTAAATTTTCATTAACGCATGTCTCCCTTTAACGTGTCGCGGTGGCTGCTAATCATTATCGAAATGACCGGTTTCGGCCATGCGTCTGGTTACGAGCACGCACCGTACCAAAAAATCCGACTCGATCGATTAGGGGATTACGGCGAGTGAAGGGTAAAGTCATTTCTCTTCAGTGCATACGGAACGCCCGAAGACAGTTCGTTTTCCAGGGGCGGAGGGAGCATGTTGGCGTTTGAAAAATAAACTGCGCCAAGAAACAGGTGCATAATATATTAATGAACTAATGTCGACCCAATGTCCGAGCGGCTGCAATCGAGATGCGGAGGTTGACCGAGAAAAAATGTCGTTGGAATTTCATCTGAGTTGTTTGGCTGTGCTTGAACAAGCAACGCACGCCCAGTCGGATACGGTCATCGTGTCGTGAGCCAAGAAAGGATAAAACCCTATTACCAGCATTAAGGGGGACAACACCATAGCGACACCCAGGGAGCATTATGAAGGAACAGAATTTCTCTCCGTGTTTTGTATTGCGTGAGGAGTCAGCGAAACGTGGATGGATTAAGCTCAACGCAATCCGTTTGGCGTTTGGTATAAGGCGGCAAAATTGTGTAACAAGTCCTATTTTAAGCAATGGTAAAAATTTCAACATTTTTCAAAACATTTCGTTGTTGGAGTCTTAATCGTTTCGGTACCCCGTTTACAGATTGGTACTGAACTGTCGTATGATAATTATCATTCAACATGTGTCCCATGTCGAAAGGTGTCTTTGTGAGCTGGAACATTACCCAGTAGCGATGTAGCAACTGTAAATCAGAAGTATGATACTTTGGCTCATTTTAAAAATATTGAAATACATTGCCTAATGAACGTCACCAGGCTAGCTCAAAATACAATAGCACGCAATCCTAAGGTTCTCATAAGTCTTTATGTCTACGCAACAAACTTCAAATAAATCTAAAAATTGATCTTTACCTATAATTTTACTTTTCCCTTTGCCTTTCTCCAAAACTCTTCATATTGGACCCAATTCTGGATCTAATACCGAACCTCTTTTATGTTCTATTGTGTGATATTGCCTCTAACTCTTTCCTGAAGCTGGTCTTATTTCTATTGGATGTTTGGTCAGGCTATGTTATATATTTAGTTGTATTTTTTGGAAACAATTCAATTATTTTTCTTCAAATTAGAAACTTGAACTCAAAGTCCAATTTCAACCTTTCTATCACTGTTCCATTGGCATCATTACTACGAATTAAATCCGTTCGTTTTTGGTTGTAGAGTATGACAAACATGTTCTTTTCCACTGCATTCCATTGTGATCGCTACATGAGCAAAACAACAATACAAGTTTTTGGCTGAAATTAGATTACCACTCAAACAATTAGACCAGCCTTCGTTGTGTCCCGCTGTGTACCTTGTACCTCTCAGCTAATTCAACAAATTGACCTCTCTACCGAACTGGCGAAAACATTGCTGTCCGATCTAATCAACAATCATCGCGCAATTCATGCTCCGTCTCTGCCCCCAAAACATCACCAACAAGCACCGCCAATTAGAGCTGCACTCGAAATGCGCTTTGAAAGCACCGAAAAGCGTATAGACACAAGTCGTCCGCTCGCTAAAGTGTCGGCAGATATATCACACACAGGCGTATGCCTGGACAGGAACACGAATGACCTTCGCCGGCTAATCCGGTGCGCTCCCTTTAATCCCTCGCTTTTGACAGCTTGGCCCAGCTAATCGATCCAAAACCGCAAACCGTCCGCCATGGTGCGCTCGGCAGCCTTCTTGAGTCGTCACCTTTGAGGTCAACCACCGTCCGGTATGCGGGTCCGGCATGTGGCCGAGCAAAAATTGGCAAAATCTTGGGGGTCGTTTCGAACTGGTTCCACCCTTCTGGTCGCCCTTCCCAGAACAGCGACGCACATGCTGGGCTTGGTAACACACTCCAACCAGGACACGATGTTGAAGCGGGCGGACACTTTGGTGTACGGAACCGGCCCACACCGCTGCCAGGCCGGACCGGCGTAAACCGTGCGGGATAATTAAAAAATTCGCCAACCATTGACATTGACCCGGTTCCAGACATGCGGGTCCTTTCCATCTACCAGCGCGAGACACGCCCGAAAACGTACGACAAGGGTTCGTCGCTTACGCCAGGCGGTAAAGTCTTTCTATTGCGCACGGGGTGGCAGGTTTGTGGGCCGCCCAGAGAAGAGAGAAAAAAAAGAATTGCTCCACTTTTACGACCAACAGCAGGTCGAATTGGAAACACAATTTTTGTCGGTTCAAGTGATGCAAAATGGGCAAGAAATTGCACGCGCGCGAGAGAGGGAGCAACGATTGTATAAGTGTCTGGCAAACGTGGAATGGAATGCTTTTTTGTATGCGTTTGTCCAGCTGTACTACGATATGATCGGCACTCTATCTTATCATAACGATCCTTCGCCCTTCCTTATACGCAAGGAACGAAGCAAACCCGAGCTGTTCATTAGCTTAGTGGCTGTTGCTAGGCAACACCCCTGCCCGAGTGGCTCGTTTTGGAGTGTTATAAACTCGATTAATCTACACTTGAATGGGTGCATGTGTATGTGTGCATGCATGTGGGTACGTGCGTGAGGGTAAACACAATTTCGAAAGGAAGCCCAACACCAACGATTCGAAACAGGTACACCATTCGGTCCGTAGCTAAAACTGACCTCGTCAATCCTTCGGACCGTTGATCTTAAGTCTCGTGCACCAGCTGATGTAATACTGGGTAAGGATTTGGGTAGTGCGTTTTGGAACACACATAGGATTTTGGAGGGATTAGGTCCAGCGCGTGTGCGATGTATATAAAGTGAAACAATTCGGTCAAAAGTCATCATTCAACAACGATCCTTTCAT
>KB666510.1:368287-386964 GCA_000349065.1 Anopheles quadriannulatus | reverse complement strand
AGGACAGCCATGAATCATTGGATCACCATTTCACCACGCAATAGGCTTAAGTAGAAAAATTGAATTTCGTTGTTGAACTGTTTGTTATCGAATCGGAAATGAAATAAAACCGGTGTTAAATATTATAATATTATCGTTTATTTCTACCTGTTTGTCTACTTCTCAACTGCATCAGCAGAATAGAAAGAATAGTTCACTTTCTAAACTGATGATTATGTAGGTTAAGCTGATTGACCTACTGTTTTTAATTTGCTTTTCCCATTCTGCGGACAACTCTTTTCAATTATTGGAACAAACTGAAGCCAGCCTTATGCACATAGCGTAAAAGAAAACGAAAAAGGAATTAAAAGCTCCGCTCATGACATAACTCTCTTTCTCTCGTTGACCTATATATAGAAAAATTCTACTCCAGCAATCGAGACGCATTCTGTTTGATAATTGATTGCCACAATTAAAGAAATGCACACAAGGGCTACCACCCGTCGTGCGTGTGTTTTGAGACACCATTTTTTCTGCCACTCTTTGTTGTGCTTATACGTCCAGGAGGGAGAGAGAGGGAAATCATAGGACCTTGTTAATTTCTTTCAAATAGTTTGCAAGTTTGGTACGCCCGGAACCGAAAGGAATGATAATCGGGCAAAGGAAAGAAAGTAGTGATATTTCTTTGTCTTTTGCAGAACGGTGGCTTGTTAGCGCGAATGAAGGCATGTAGGTACGAAACAGCGAAGCGAAAGAGAATTATTGAAAGTCCGTTCCATTAAAAAGAAATTGCCTTTTGATTGCAATTCTTGGGCAGACGTGTTTGCGTTGTACGATGCGAATGGTATAATGTTTAAGCTAATTAAGATTAACTGGTACATGTATATTTAGTTCCATGTGCATCGGGAAGGATTGTTTTTAAGAAGCAAAGAACACGTTGTTTACGGCAAAGATATCGCGAAAATAAATCTTTCAGTTACGTAATTATGAATTTCACAATGTTTGAATTAAACGGATCAAACAGCGGAGGAGCTTATGGAGAAGATGTGAGGTTCAAAATTAAACCGCCTAAAAGTATGCATTGCTTTATACGTTGTGTTCATTCAACGACGAGGGGTACAACAATGCACAATGCCGAATGATTAAAATTAGGGCAAATGTACCACGTGGTAAGAGTACAACGGCAGTATTGGGCAGGTTAGTGCAGTAGTGTCACAAAAACTGCTTGTACATTTACAATTTTTATTACTTTTCATGAAAGTGACGTTATTTTGAAAGATAATTTATCATATTATGTGGTGCTATTTTTTATTTGCCGATCTAAATGTATTTTTTGTAAGTAGACTAAGTAGACCAAAATGGTTAAAACAGTTTTACACTCTCACTTTTCTAAGATTGGTGTTGAAAAGTACTTAAATGATTAGTTTTATGTTGCCCATTTTGGGCATTTTGCTAGCAGTTTTTACAGTCGTTTTGATGTGGTTTACGTGGCTATAGAGTACGGCTTCAACTGGCTCACAAGTTATTGTTTTTCTCTCAATTTATTAGATTATTTATAGTGAAAATGGTGATGTTTTATACAAGAAATGTGGTTTTATGTGCCGACATACGCATTGTAGTGTTCTGGTCAAGTTTTAAATGATTATTCAGCAAAATCAAAAGTGTGTTATTATTTCAAATTTCAGCAGGAGCCCACAGCATTCATCTTTTAAAAATCAACATGTACCATGTACCTATTTTTGGCAGTATTTAAAGTAAATAATTACTTTTTTTTTCGTGATTTTAAAATTCTAAACAGGCTAGAATAAATCCTACAACCATAGAATCTTTCATAAAAACCACACTTTTATTGTGTTAGTGCTCTGGTTCTCTTAATAATGAAACCTCCCGTACTATTGGCTGACAGCAAATCTGCAGAACCATGTTGAGCTCTGCACATTTTGTTTGATATTTTGAAAAATATGCCATATTTCTGTTTAAAAAATATGTGTTGAGACAATTTTCAACGTGTTTTTGCGTAATTACACGTTTATATTTATTCTGCCGAACACTGGTAAAATTACCCTATACTAATGAAACGATTTTGTCCTTTTTGCACTTATAGTAGCTTCTATGTGTTTAAAAAAGACATTGAAAAGACATGAAAAGGCATGCTTAATTATTATGAAATAATTATCGAAATAATTTTAAAATTATTTGATTAATGGATGGATTGTTGATTTTAAATACTTATCGGTAATTATTGGATGCCAACAGCTTGCTCATGTTTACAGTAGTTATTTGAGCAGCAGCAACAAGATCTTGAAGACCAAACTATGTTGTACAAGTTTAGGCCATCCCGAATAAAAACAATGCCATTCCAATCCTCAAAATTGCCAACTCATTACTCATTACTCATTGACCAGCGAAGGAAAGAAGACAATTATAAAACCATATCTTTAATCAATGGCTCGTTTTCGCACACCGAGAAGGGGCACTATTGTTCACACACAATGAGGTAGCCTTTCGCGCCCGCCAAACAAACGCGCTGCAAAAAAGTGTACAAATATTGGTCTTATTTTAATGTTCGCCGCACTTCGTTCCATCCCCAAGATCGCACATTTGCCTCTTCAGTGGCAGTATTGAATCAGTTCTGCCAATTCTAAAGCACAAATAAAAGTTCTACCACTCGAGCGCTTTCTACGGAGGAATCATAAACGCCCACCAGGGTAAGCCGTGCGTCAATATTGACACTTTGAAACAGAGGAGGTAGAACGAGGCGTTTTCGGACGAACGCCAATTCCACCTGATGTGGGTGACCTGCTGTGCTGGTGGCGTCATGATCGATGCAACGATCAAATGCATCTTGACAGGTTATTTGGTTGAGCTACCTTGGTGATCGCGGAAAGCCAAATGTCAACTCGCTTTGGGAGGCTGGGATAGGGAGGGCAAGCTATGAGATGATTTATGCAGACCGGATCATCGTCAAATTCCGGGTGAAAGGAATGGAAACGCTGATCACCCTGGATTTAGCGGATGGATGGAAGATAAATACGAATCAGATAGAGCACCAACGGACCGAGTAGCCGAGCAGGGGAATGCAATACTCAACTGCATCCATCTCCGAGCCCGGACCGCACGCCGATGTTTGCTCTTCATTCATAATTGGACACAAATTTTGGAAAATAAAATTTGCACCGACCGACTCGGCAAGGTCGACCGTTTATGAGGAAGAGACAGCTCAAGAGCGACAGCAGCAGCAGCAGCACCACCACCAACAGCAAGCAAAACGTCCCGCGACAACTTAATTGGACCATAAAGATACACGGTTTATAAAACGGAACCGAGCCAGCAGTGGGCAGGGGCCAGTCAAACTATCGTTTGTTGTTTGTTGGCCATTTTGTTGGATTTGGATGTCGTCATTGAGCCGGCATGTTGCGTTTCGCATCTGGCTAATCTGGTTTTTGCAACGCTCCGTACTGCGTAGCCAAATAACTCGATCGGGCATTACATTTGCATTGGTAGAAGGAGCTCAAACTTTAACCGAAGTGTCAATTGCCTTCGGGTGGTCAGATCCGGTCGTTTGAAGCCCTTTTGTTTTAATTCGTACATCCTACGAAGAGGGGAGCTTTGCTCAATCAAACTCATCGACGTTTGATCCAATATTTGATTTGTCCCCCCGATTCGATCAGATCCGCCTCGTACCGGATGCAGCGAGAAGTTCAAGGTTTTCCCCCGTATGAAGATGATCTCGATTCGAGTCATCAAGTTTCATTTCATGCGGTATGGTTGAAATATTGGAATGAGACGCACGTCGCACAAACGATAAGTTTAGTGTATTTGGTTAATCAGATGCAATTAGCATCGTTTAACGTCGGCCGATAATCAGCTGAGCTACTGGCTGAGATTGTGTTGTAGAGATAAAACGATCGGGAGCGTGAAATAGCGATCTTTAGAGCGATCGCATTGTTGGTTGATGTTTGCTTTTAAAATATTCACATTTTTATCATAGTGTCCGCCCTCTCTCTCTTTACCCCGAATGAGCAAACAAAGACGATTCGTCGTCCTTGTGCAAAATGTCACTCCATTTTTATGAGCGATTAAACCCTTAATGAGTTCATATCGCGTTCGTTTTTGGGCTAAAAGCTTGTCCCATGATCCCTTTTCGGTGATTAGCCGAACACAATGTAAATAAATCTATCCGAACCCGATGAGGATCGTTTCGTGTGAAGTATAAAATATGAGTCCTCGCACACAATCGCTCGATAACTCATTCGCCCCCAGGGGTGGTGGAAAAAGGGTGATCCAACCAACTGTGGCACACGAAAGCCTGGGTTCAAGCGTGAAAATGACTCTCCCGCACACACGCACAGCCATCACCTTCAATAAAATAATGAGCCTATAAAGTCGATGCTTTAATGACGAGCTGCTAATTTGCGACGCATTTATTCAAATGGGACGTCTCGGGAGTTGTCGGAGGGATGGTCCGTTTCTTCGGGAACGCCGCTTCTTTTCTGTCGTAACCTAAGCGAGCATTTTTTTTCAAACCCTCCCGAGGAACATAAATCAGTAGTGTCGTCAGGGTGGTTTTCGTTTAGGATCTTCGGTGATGAGCATGAACCCAAATGGATGGGTGTTGCTGTTCGGAGATGTGGCCAAGATGCACAGTCGTGCTGTGCGATGAATGTGACAGAAAGAGGGCTCTGTTTCGTGATTCTGATAGGTGGATAGGTCATAGGATAAGAGCAGATTATTTGTTGCATTTTACTGGACATATGGTAATCGAAACAAATATTTAAATAACATGATACATCGATAAGGGGCGGTCCTGTGGTACAATCGTCATCTAAAACGACTCAATAATATGCCCGTCATGGGTTCAAGCCCAGAATGGACCGTCCCCCCGTAGCCAGGATTGACTATCCGGCTGTGTGGTGATGAAGAAGAAGAAGAAGAAGATACATCGATAAGTATTTGACGGTATTTTTATCACCTTGGTATCTGTAATACTGGAGCCGATTTTCACAAAAGAACGATTTCAAAAATCGATAAAATTGCATTAAAACATTTGAAGAAGATGTGCTCATCAAAGCAAAATTAGATTAATTTTATACTCATATTACTTAAAAGAGTAAGTATAATGCATTCCTTTTGCGAATTTTATTGCCTTCAAAACGATGCAAATTCGCTTTAACAATTTGTTTTAAATCGTACAGAATACTATGAACGGACGGAAACGACTGTGACCGTGTGGAAGTAACTGGGGGCCACACAGCTGGCAGGTTTTACGAGCGACCTAGCAGCAGGGTCGTTCGTATTCCCAACAGCAAAAGCCGATCATTAAGTGCTGTGAATGAAAAGAACGACGGAGACTCAAGCATCTCCGTCACAACGAACGAAACTGCAAGGTAACGATCGCTTACGGGAAGGAAATCCTGTCATGCGTGTGCCTCCGCTCGGCCTAAACTTTGTTGGTGATCGGAACTGGAGCAGGATGGAAAATGTCTAGGTTGATTTTTTACGATGAGAAAGAATGTTTCTTTTGGGAGCAGTTGATGTGTGCTGAAAAGGTATCAGAATTAACGCTTTTAATGTTTAAAGTACACAACATTTTCAATCAATCGGAACTAACCTTTTGTGTAACGATAAAATCCGAAACCTTCTCGTACTATCTCAATCATCTTCACGCCTACACAAGCAGGAGAACCAGCCAAAAAGTAAGGGAAACGTCCGCAGCCACCCTACACTCCCCTCCAGGCACACACGAGAGCTTAAAACTTACCTACGGACCTGTGGCATGATGTCACCTTCAATATTTAACGTTTTCTCGAGGCAATAAAAGTTTGTTTGGGCTAACATTTCCCACCGAATAAATGGCGACCCTTACCACCCATTTCACCCTCCAAGCAGGGTTCAAATGAATGAGCTCGGACAGAAATCAACACAACCACAACCACACTCACGTGCCACGATGGGTCATTTTCTTACCCAGCCAAGTGAATCATTATCATCATCAGCTGAGCTTTTAATCGACCAATATCCAAACAAACGATCTTTATGTCCGCCGTATCTCAGTTTTTATGTCACACCTAATTCGATTAGGTTGTCCTCATAAAATAATATGCCACAGCTGTTGTGCGTGCTGGGTGGGAGGGGGGGCTACAGGAGTTGGAAACAGCGAGGTGGTTTGTGGAGATTTGAAGGCGTTCGATTGATTCCAGACGTGTTAATCTTGAGATGTGACAGTAAATTCATTCTTTAGTGTGAAGCAGTTTGTACCGATAAACGATCCAGTAAATGGTGATGCTTTTTTTACAAACACAGGATTAACTTATTCCATTTTAAACGCTTTCGGGTTTCAAAACTGTTGTAATGATTATTACTTTCTACTTCTTATCTTCGCGAGATTAATGTATGCGTTACGCAAACTAATCTGCTGTTCGTTGTACATTCTCTCTGATCCTTTCAATCCTGATGCGCATTTAACACAAAGAAAAAAACACAAAAACTCCTCGTACACGCATCGAAACAAACCGAAACCGAATGATCGTAAAAAAAGATGAAATAAAATAAAATAAATGCAACATAAAACTGGCCGAACTCCGAAATGGGTCGTAAATCATAATCCCCGCGCACGGGTTGTGCGCGTGTGGCGTGGCGATTTTCGTCGATCGTTGTGGGTTTCGATCGTATTAATTCGTACCAATCTACCGATACCCCGTTTGGGGCGAATGAATGGGTTCGATAATGCAGGGATGAGGGAAGATTTCGGACGTTTGCAAGTGTGTTTGCGAGTTTTGAAGAATGAGATGGAAGCTGGACGTGGATGAGCTTCGATGAGTTTTGTTTGTTATTAAATGTATCGGGGCTAGCGATAAAGCGCGACATAAGTGGACAAGGTTGCCGATGGGTACGTTTTATGAGGTCATCGAAGAAGAGGTGGACCGTAAGTGGTTGCCTGTTGAGAGGGGTTTTTTTGGGGGAGGTATAGTAGTTTGAACTGCTTAAAATGGCACATGAGCGATAATGGGTGACGATTTTATAATAATATTATAGTCATCGGCTGTTACATGTTCCCAGAGTGGAGTCATCAGTAAATCCACCCCCACAGTAAGGACCGAAATTTAGAAAATATCTTATCCAAGACTTAAATATTCATTAACGAGCTGGAAGTGTTGATTTCCTGTATTTCAGGATAAATTTGAGAATGAATTAAAAGGTTTGCCATTTGTGCTGTTTAAATATGCTTTTATAACTCAATTAATTGCACTGATTTAATCCAATCATTCTATCCCATAGACACTAGATAAAGAAGCTCCCAAACACTTCTTTGTTATCGATGAAGAAATGGTCGAGGTGTCTTCAATGACAACCTTACCGTTTCAGCGACCCCTCTGTGCCAGTGATCGACCGTGTTCGTATGCTTTTGGATGGGCAATTTGGGTTAATGAGCGGAGTCCAATAGTGTTGCTGACTAAAGGCCACCCCCTCCGCAACAACTACCTAGTCTTGTAGATTCCACTGCTCGGTGGATGTTCTCCGATCGCCGGCTCCATTTGCCAATCAGTGCCGTCATTTATTATCACGCCAAAGTTTCACGCCCGATGCGGCTCATCAGCCCTAACCGAGAGGGAGCGAGAGGGGATCTCCGGCACCAAAAGGACCAACAAAACAAGGAACCGAATGAAGATGCGAGCACCTACTACTAGTCGAAATCTGCTCGATATCGAAACCGTGGCAAAGTTCAAGGCTAATTGGTATCGATCGTTCTGCGATTGCGGGCAAGCTGGCAGCTGACGAATGGGAAGAGACGGTTTAGTTTTTGCAATCTTTTGCTTATGGTTTTATGGCAACGGTGGCTCGTAAAAGTTCGGAGTTCGAAGGGGTGAGTAGATTTGAATATTACCTAAGTTGAAACGGCGTTCAGTGATCCTTACAGAAGGAAGTTATGGCAAGTATGCTGTAACTTAAGGATACATATTTAGTTCCTTCTGATGCTTGGAATGATGCTTTGTGAAGGATATTGGGCATGGGGGTTGCTATCGTCGAGGGATCAATTAGGTAGAACCTTTTCTGGAAAGGTTGGAGCTTTACCTTTGAATATTCTTTAATAAGCAGGAAAGATTGTTGATCGCTTTTATCCAGTAAAATAACGATCCATTTTGACTTCCTGTAGTATACCAGTGAGCAAGGCATTTCCTTATTATATAGTTCAATATTGTTTAGTTCAATCTAAACTGTTTTCTACAACTCTTACCCGCAAAGCAACTGGAAACCTTTCAAAACATTTTATAAATAAAAAAGCTAAAAATAATAATTAATATTAAATGAGCGATCATAAATCAGTTCACGTTTCACTCATTCATCGCTTCCAATACCTTCAACACAATAACAAAGCAATTATTTGTTGATTGGCTTAGCGCGTACGACACAGCACACGCTTTCCCAGCGCCGGGAGGTGTTGCAGAATTTTAAGACTAATTAACACGACATTAAAAATAAATTCCCTTTTGCGGCTGCCCAGCGCCCGATACATCTTGCACCAGCTGTCATAAGTGAGAATTTATTGTGAGAACCCTCTGCGGGCTACCGAAAAAACAACAACGATGCTTCACAGAGAGAAAACGAGGCACAAGATCAGCGAATGGTTTAAGTGGTTAGCATTGTATACAAATTTTGTTCGGCTGACTTTTGTGTGATTGTTACGGAACATGTGCTTAGTGATTTCGAACAGTTTTGAGTTGTGTTTCAAGAACATATTAGAAGCAATTCCTATGACAGTAAACATGTAAATAGATTTGAAAGCGGAACAGTGAATCAAGGCGCCCACTGGTAGGCACAATCTCCTAAAAAAATGACCCCGATAAGGTCAGAGCCTCGAACAAACCGCCCACTGTTTAATTAAGATCGCTTCCAAATCTCCATCCGCCCCACTAAACACTTCCCGAAATTGCGCTTTAATGAAAACACCAGGAAGCAATTTTTCAACCCTGCTCAATTGTTTCAAGCCAACCAGATTGCTCCAAGCGATCGAGCGGCAGTCAGGGGACAGATATTTTCCACCACGTATAACTCCACTCCGTCCCGGTGCTGGTGTGTGAAATTTGACTCGAATGCTAATGCTTGGATGTCTTGGTCGAAAACTGCGCGTGGCCGAAGAAAAACAAAACACACCACAACAGCCACCAATAAAACCACCCCAATGTCGATCCCGGCCCCCACGTTTGCAGCGTCAGCGAAGAGATAAAAGAAAATTTACGATGAGAAATCCAATAAAAATGGCTTTACCCCCGGCCATGTCGTCCCGCGTGCGGTGGGTATTTTCCTGTGAGCTTTCGGTTTTAGGTGAAGCTTCTTTCGGGGTTCTCTCCCTTTTTTTACTGGATGACCTTCAACATAAGTGTGCTTTTGTGTGAGTGTGTGGCACCATTTGTCACTATTGCACCAAATCCATCTGAAACGAGTTTGGAGTGTTTTGATTGATTGAATGTGGAAAAGTGGCACTCGTGTGAGGATTTTCCATTTTTCCCATAGTGTGTTAAAGCGCTTCTTAAAGCTATTAACGACAGCTTGCTTGGGGTATTGTCTATAAAGCGACAAGATGGAAGCTCAACCAAAGTGCGTAGGACTGCTAATTGAGCTCCATTATGTTATGATATGCTGGAGGTTAGATGGTTTTCTACATGCTGGTGAAAGAATTTATCCACCCATCACCTACGCTCGTGCTCGGGTTGATCGTAGTGGTGCGATTGCGTCATCACGCGGGATCCATTTGGGGTAGGTTTCATCTGCTCCTATGAAAAGGATTATCCGGTTTTAGCTTAGATTTGATTCGTTTATAAATGATTCTTTCAAAGGAGGCTTCTTTGTGAATTGTTTCAATTTTGTCCAATAATGATAGGTATTTCCAAGTAGAATTAATACAAACATTTCATTATCTAAAGTATTTTTAAGCAGGTTTCAGATAACGTGAACAAAAGGATGTTTTAAAATTAAGCTTTTTTTAATTATTTTTCTTTTATTTTAGACATTTTATTTGGTAGCTTTAATAAAATAATTGTGAATACAGAGTTTACCATGGTTTTTGATTGATTCTCGATAATATTTGGATGCTTATAGTTTTTTGTTTGTTTTTATTGTTCTCACGATTTATTGGACGTTTTTCAAAATTTTGAGAATTAATTGTATTGCTGTAAAATCGGCCAATTGCAATAAATCATAGGAATGACCCATAAATATAGGAAACGCTGAATTAATCGTGAGACGAACCCACAAAATTAGTGAAATTAACTAATAAAACGTAGAGAAACCTGGTAGTCTTCATATTTTTCACAATATTTCTTCCCTCTTACCGGATTCGATACTAAATATTTGGATTTTACTGTTTTGATATTTGGTTTTTCGTATAATGTGTGATATTCAGGTGTTTTTGTTTTACATTGAATTATTTCCATCGTTAACTACGGAACCATTCTAGAACGTCTATTACACATCTAAAATTATAATTTAATTTACAATAAATTATAAAGAAATGTACATTTTTCAAAAACAGAACACTGAAACGTCCTAAAACGGAAAAACAAAACTCTTTGAGTGTGAAGCGTGTCGTACGTAATGAAGCAAATTTAATCAATTAAACCAGCTCTCTAACACTCCTAATCATGTCGTTTTATCAGCAATCAGCACATTAAACCATCGTGCCATGCCAAAACTTTGCCAAACATTTACTATTGAAGCTGCTCATCTGCATCACCATAAACGATTTCAAGGGTGAGAACGATCCGGGCCCATCCGTGCGTTCGCCGTAAAACGAATGAACTCAAAATCTACTAAGAAATGAAACCGAAAGCAGCACACACAGCGCTTGATGAATGAATGCTACCCGAAAGAGGCTCATTCATGCCGTTCGTCGCTTGCAGCATCCTATCGTCTTTTTTCTTTTTTTTTTGTTTTAGTGACCACCGCCTCATGCGAGTGTGGCACTCTACTCCGTCTTCCGTGAACTCTCGCTATCACAGGGGTGCGAGCCGGGTTTCTTCCTTCTCCTTTGCCACTCCAAATTTTATATCGATCCCCCCCTCAATCCCCGACTCTACTTCACGGGTTCTACCAAATTTTGGGGAAGGTGGTGAAGACTTTTGGTGTATTGGTGTGTGTGTGTGTGTGTGTGCCTCGGGAGATGATCCATCGCGCTTCGCTCGTGAGCTTTGGGAGACGATTAGATTGTTAGCGGACTTCTAACCCACCGCGGGTGATATATAAAAGATGTCGGGCGGTTCAGTCAAGTCAGTCAGCCCGTGTCATCGTCTTTGGTGCATCAAGCGCAACAGTTTCAAAACAGCAAAGCAGTGCATGTGAGCTCGTGTGTGCTTTAATACGAAAAAGTGTGATAAACCTTCTCAGTTTCAAAATGTTCAAAGTGGTGAGTTGGGAAAGATTTGATAAAAAGCATTTGTGAAATATCTTCAAAAACGACTGTGTGGTGAAACAATCTAAAGAGTACATTATGGACATTAAAAAAAACATCGAAAATCGAACGTAAAACAGTTCAAGTGTTTTATATTAATTAAAAATGGATAGCCGATCGGTATTTAAAATATGCCAGAGTGTTTAAAATATCATTTACGTAATAAAGACATACAGTAATTTAAGAAAAGGATTTATTTTTTTTTTATAATTTTAGAATAATTTGTTAAAGCTAGCTCTATTTGCATCATCCTTTCCGAGCGAATGGGTCCATAAGCCAATTGATTTTAAACATTTTTCTTATATTAAGAGTCCGTTCTTCTTTCATTTATCAAATTCTTACACAGCCAATCGACATTATTCTATCAAATTATTTTGAATTATATATTTTCATTGCATATAATTGAAGCATTTTTACGACTCTTTTGTCCTCAAGGTGTGAGATGAAAAAACACTCTGTCATTAAAACACTTCTTCCTAAACATAATTCCAACTCGCATAGGAGTGGTCACGACTAATCTAATCTTTCAAGTACATCTCAAATAGTAACCATCATCGTAATGAAACCCGCCTAAGTGAACACCTTCTTGAAGGTGTAATTGGATTGTTCATCCTTTTCAAACACTGTAGCACTGGTCCGATTTAATGCTCAGTGGGTTGTTATTTTTTCGTCAGCCCATTAAAATCGTCACGTTTAATGCTTATGCTCATTCGCACGCACTATCGTCTTCTTCTCAATTTAATTACGCAGGTGTTTGCTGTGCTTGCTCTGGCTGCTGCCGTCTCGTTGGCTGCCCCGGCCGCTGACGATGCGTCCGCCAACATCCTGACGCACGAGTCGCGCCTCGAACCGGACGGTGCCTACTCGTACAAATACTCCACCAGCAATGGCATCCAGGCGGAGGAGAGCGGCATCGGTGGACAGTCGGTGCAGGGCTCGGCCTCGTGGGTCGGCGATGACGGTGTGCCGATCGTGCTGACCTACACCGCCGACGAGAATGGCTTCCACCCGCAGGGAGTTCATCTGCCGACGCCACCACCGATCCCGGACTACATTCTGCGGGCCCTACGATACATCGAGGCCAAGCAGGCCGCCCAGAATGGCCAGAAGTAAGGTGCCGAAAAGGCGTCCCAAAGAAGCGTGCCCGCGAAGGGTGAAACATCCCACATCCCACCACCAGGTTGTAGGCAAACGCTGAAAGAAAAGAGGAAAACCCCGAAAATGCCAAGGCCTGGAGAAGTCAAGGTCATCATCATCATCATCGTCACATTGTACTGGCCATTAAGTGATAGAACCCGATAATACTCGATGCACATTTTTGTATAAAAGAAATATAAAAGTATTAATTGTAACTGGCTTTGTAGAGCAGTGATTTAACCGGAAAGAACATTTAGTATAAAATAATAGATTTTCTGAATATACTTCATTCATAAAACAAAACAAAAAAGAAAGAATTGAAACCCATGAGTTAAATCACTACGTAGGTGGGCCAATTAACCACACCAAAACTGCGTTGGTGTTCTCGCAAAATGGAAGCTCATCTGCTCATGTTCACGCACCGTTAAAAGCTTCCTTAGTAAATCGGCATCGGCCATCTGCTAAAATCGGTCAATTTGGTAGCATATTTTATCGCTCAAATCTATGTGCCACCATCAAGACGCCGCGTGACATCTATTGACGTGGCGTGGTGCGGCTTAAGTTTGATGATCGGTCAAGCGATCTGCGCTGTGCGGGTGATCGTTTTTCGATGCTAAATGTGAAATTTGATACTGATGGGTGAAACATAAAAATAAATCACACCATTCAACGGCGATGCCAGGGATCCCGGGAAGAGAAGAGAGGAATGGATTGCAGAGAGAGAGAGAGAGAGAGAGAGAGAGAGAGAGAGAGAGAGAGGAGAGAAGTACGTTACATTTGAATATGTTTTATAAGATCCGGCAGCGGTTGTTACCTTACATTTAAGACAAGGATAACGCTTAAGACAAGGGTTCCTTGCCTGCTTTAACGTTGAAGTCTTTCACGTAAAAGGCACGTGTTCACGCTAAGCAAAGATAAAAACGCTCTCGTATTACTACATACCGCACTAGGACAACCCCTGAGGCGCTGCAAACTTGTTTTGAACCATTTCAATGGCATTCATAAGTATGATAGCTATGTTTTGGCCACAGGTGGTTATTAAATTATGCAAATAAAACACTCTCCCTTTTGTCAACTACACGTCCACTTGCCGCCGGCGCTGGCTGTTGCTAATTCGATTACAATCTATTTCGCTACTATTGCTCTCATTTTTGTCATCGCTGAATGGTATTGTAGACATGTTTCACGCTGCCAATTAAGGTTTTCGCTGTGCTACTCCCGTGTCTGCCAACAGGATAGCTACAGCGATGTCATGTTGGCTATTAGTAAGATTAATTGCTTGCCCTCGACGAATCGATGTTGTTTGCCGTTTGCTTTCGCTGAGTACGATTGTGAGATTTACGCTAGCAGCAGTGCAAAATGATGGAATGTTACTTTAAACGAATCGGACAAAGCAAAGAAACCAAACTTTGCTGTCTTGGCGAAGGTATGATGGTAGCAATGGCCATATTTCGCGGTTATCGCGTGTGTTTGACGGTTTTTGATATCGCAGGTTTTAACGTTCCCTCGCTAATGAAGCCGTTTCGTGAGCGAAGAAACAAATACAAGACAGGGAAAGAGCAGCAAACTTAAGTCGAGAAGAAATGGGTAAAATGATACATGGAAAGCAAGTCCATGGTTTCGTCCTAGTATATTTATTTATTTATTTATTGAAATTAACGTTATTACGATTTCCGCTGTATTTAGTAAAGCTTATTATATTTCAAATGCCAATTATTTTATAGTATAAAAAAATACTTTAATATGATTATTGATCAAATAATCAATTAAATCGCTTTATAAAAAAATCTTAAACAATTGATCAATGATATAATATTATGTTTAATAATTTTGTTCTAGGATCCACGAAATAAAAGCAAAAGTAAACAAAACTAACGACGAAAATTGAGGAATTCAAATTGAAGTGATTTGATTAATTTGAACTTTAAAACCATCTTATCATAAGATGCTAAATATATGTTCACAAGATTGATCCGAACAATTCACCATCATCGACTAATAAGACTACACGAGATGTAGAATAAACACACAATGTTGACCTTTGCAAGGCTCCCACCGTTATCTGTGGCCGCGTTGTGCTGTGGATCTTTTCAGCCCACCGTCCGGAAACTGTTAAATGGTTAATTTGAATAAAAATCGAACCGAACCAGATCATCTTTTGCGTTTGGTAAATGAAATACAGCCTAGATGGTAAGGCATGGATACCGATTAGAATTTGATACATTTGCAATTTGTCAAAGGAGTGTGGATTGTATGTTGCGAAAAAGTTTGACCATTAGAAGATGTGCCAGTGCTAAAATTGCCCCCAAGCTGTTTACTAAATGGTTGTGTTTTTGTGTACATTCCACTTTACTTTGTTGAGACTATTTTTATCCATGATTACCAAGCATAGGATTTTGCTTTTGTCTTTTTTGGCAAAATAAATGATGGAAGTAGATATTCATGTAAACAACTGCTACTGAGTAGTTAAGTGCTAAGGTTAGGCTGAAAGACAGTGCTAAAATGCATCACCTTGGGGAGAATTTGCATGAGATGCACGAATAAGTTTACCACACCGGCAAGCGTTAAAACGTATGGAATGCTACGGAGAATACATCCACTTCATTAGTAGCTTAGCATGTTGTCATGTCTATCCCTGTTGCTATCGTGTGTATGTTCTGAAAATTCAAAATAAATTTTGCGTGGCACATGCACAATTATTTTGCTGTCTCGATGTCAACTGTGAAAGTAACAACAAGATGAAATGTGATAATCCGCCTGTGATGCTGTATAACGTGACCGCTGAAAAAGATATGCACGAGAGCTTTAAGCTTGAAAGGGTTTGTGAGAAAGCTTCATGTTTTAATTTTATGCCACCATAGCCAGTTGTGCTATAAGCTTCAATTTGGATTTTGAAAGCTAATATATAGTTGGTATGCTTCAATATAGTATGGTGTGCATTAAAAATCCGGTACAACGTTTTAACTTCCTTAAAGTAAGACAAACATCCTAAAGGCATTCTTACTTATTTATAGCTTGTTAAGCTTTTGCAGTCCTTTTTTGATGTCTTACTTTTCAAGAACTAAGAACAAGATAAGAACTTTTCATGTTGGATTTGCTTTACAGCTTTACAAGGAAATGAGGAACTTTTATGAGGAAATGTTAATAAATCTTGTTTTGGATAGTCAGTTAGACTGAAAGACTCAGTTATGAAGGAAACGAGCTTTGTAATCAGTTTAGGATACCATATCATTAGTTTGTCTAATTTTATTTCTCTGATTTTCGTTTTAACTTGCTTTGCATACATTTATTTCAATGGCTTCAATGTTTGTACAAAAAATATTTACCATTTTGAGTTTTATTTTACCAATTAAGGTTGCCGAGCCCTGCTCTAATAGAAAGCAGTGCCAATTGCATACCTATCAGGCGAATAAAGCGTGAGTGAGCGAAGAGCTAAGGTGGGCTAGGCAAAGTCAAAAGTTTCCTGGCTTATGACACTGACATTTATTAACAATTGATTGCAAACACAATAATTTGAAAGCTTACAATAAAAAAGAAATGTTCAAGAAGCCATAATTATGCTATTACTATTTTTTGGTCAGTATTTATGTTTCAGTGAAATCAACAAGGCGTGTTTCAATTCAGTTTGTGTTTAAGTTTTATATTAAAATTTTTATGTCAGATGTTTTGAAAGTTACAGGAAAACAAAAATGTATATGCTATATTTTTCGAAGATTACTATTTAACCATTTGTTCCATTATTCAAGCACTCCTTTGAATCAATCCAACCAATCCCAACGTACGTGCCATAGTGCAACATTGACTGGGCTCGGGTTTCCCGTGCTTTGTCCAGCGGTTTGCGTTGGCCGAAGAAGATGACGATGGTGACGACGCTGATGAAGATACTACTATTTGTAAGCGGCAAAGGTAGACTATACCAGGGAGAGAGAAAGAGAGAAGAAGAAGACGAACAAAACGAGGAACCCACTGCAAGGGATGGACCAACGGCCTCGGACGGTCTCTCCGGGAAGATTGCGAAAAGCGCGTAAGCTAGGGCGCGAAGGAAAATGTACGTAAGACAGGGACCGATTCAGCGGGTGAGAGAGAGAGAGAGGGGCGAAGGGAACAGAATTTAACTGCTCCGCGCTGGGTGCGTTGAAGCTGAACCAGGTCACCGGTGTGAGCGTGTGCGTGTGTGTGCGTGTGGATGATGACGGCGAGGGTGAATCTTCCCTTTGGGTCATCTCGCGCATCGATCGGTGTGCCGCATTTTGCGTGTAAATGGTGTGGCCGCGAGAAGCGAAACGGCAACAGATATTAAATGTCCCACAACAATCTGTCTCCACCATGGCGAATGAGGATGTTGAGCCGGGTCGGCCGATTGCAGCAAACTACAGGCCGACCACGCAATGGGGATCGGGTTGACGCTACGGCACAGGCGCTCCGTTATTGAAATGGTGAATGATGAAATGGTGACGTTTTTTTTTCTTCAATCGTTGCCGTGGGATGAAAGAAAGTGAAATAAACTTTTAATTTCATACAATCGATGTGTGGTCGTATAAAATGATGATGATGGGGCGTATAAAATTCAATAACAGCTCTGCATGGTAGTTGTACCTTTTCAAAGTAATTTGCTTGATGCTCCTTCTAAATGACCAGAAGTACATTCTAAGGGATGAGCAGTTTAGTACATAAAATCTCCAGCAAACAAGACCCCCCTCGCTTGGATGGAAATTTCACGAACGATACTGCACAACGTCCGACGCATGCAGTTCCGAATGCCACCACTCGACGCTGTTTGATAAAGATGCAGAGCCAGCACACACTAAACCGGCATGCTAATGAGCACATACATTGTATTGATGTGACAAGCATCGCTCCGGGGACGCATAAGTGCGCCACCCGCCGTCATTCCCCGTCCCGGCTACAAGTCGGTTCAAGTGGCATCGTTTGATTTAACCATTTATCGCACCAAATGGCCTTCAGCGCATAGATTCACAGTGATTGCGGGCAGCTACGGGTACGGTGGAAAAGAGGCGGTGGTACCGAACCGGTCCGAAGGAAGGAAAGCGACTCACCCGGTGCGCGCTGCGGTGGTGCCTTACACGTCGTTTGGGGATGGTTGTAATTTGTTGTAATATTTTCTCATCCAATATGAACCACCCGCCTGGAGCCAGCTGCATCGAACGCACATTCATCAATAATGAGGGGGTAGGGAGTGGGAGGTCTGGTGTGTCACCCCGGGTCCGAAACATCGATAGACGCAATGCGCGTTGAACCGAAATTGACCCCTTTGGGGTTAAACCTCCGGCTGTGCCGGTGACTCCCCGGGAGGTGGCGACGTTGCAGGGGGGTTCCTGTCCGGGTGAAGGCCACTGTCCAGTCCTCACCAACAGGGCACAAGTGAGGCGGTTAAGATGATCTCTGCTGGGTGTTGCAGGTGTTGCTGAGCATGTGCAGGAGGGCGTTAAGATTAGCTTTAAAACAATGTTTGCCCTTTCGGGACAAGTGTGCTTCGGTGGGTTTGTTCGAATTAGCTCGTTTCTCCAACAACAAATTAACCGAACACACGCACACGCACACGTGGGCCGAGAGCTCGAGATTCTTGAGCGCTTGAATGTTGTAGTCTTGGAATATTGATGTTCAGGGTTGAAAGTGAAATTCGATCGGTGGTAGCATTACGTCAGCAATCTTCCGTGTTTTCGCTGGGGCAGTGTGTTTGGTTCTAGCGCTGAAGCCATTTAAATTATATTTCCGGCAATTTATTCAGTCAGCTGTGGAGCCAACGGGAAGCCGACATAACAGATAATAAATTTAAGCAGTGATTTTAAAGACATCATTTACATTTACATGGTTTGACCAAGAATATTATACAGTCTCATTTATTTTTCGCATCGCCTCATGGTTGAACGACTGTTTTCAATAATAATGGGCCATTTTAGGACCAATAGACCCTACAAAGAGTTCATAAATATTTGAGATACAGTCAAATTACCATCGGAAAGCTTTATAAATATTTAAAAACCTCTGTACTCGCTGTTCATTATGTAAGCTTTGGAACAAACAATACCAGAGATATTAAATAACTGCCTCAAAGCCACCGAACATCTGTTCTACATCGATATCAAAGGTGTAA
>KB666510.1:344196-355630 GCA_000349065.1 Anopheles quadriannulatus | reverse complement strand
CATGTGTGTGTGTGTGTGTGTGTGTACGGGCATGTGTGTGTATGTGCGGCTCCAATCGACTTGCAAATGATTCGATGCTATCGGCACACCACTTGGCGGTGGGTAGGTTTGGATGAGTTTTATATCGTTTTTAAAATTATTATTCATAGACTCGGGTGCCCATTAGAGGTTTAGGGAGATTTTTGTTTCACCCATATCTCGATCACGGGGTCAACCGTTTGAATGAACATTTAAAATCATTGTGAAGTAAAGCAAAACAATAAATATGGAGGTTTGTGGCAAAGCTTACAGGCAAAGCAGTGACTCATAAACGGTGATGTGATGAGTTTTGCTTCTGATTAAGTCACTCAGGGACGAGAGTGTTTGTTGGGCCTTTTAAACTAAAGATTGTTGTTAAGGTCTTCACTGCGAAGAGGTTTGAGCCCTGTATTAATTAAAACTCATATGATGCGATAAGAAGAGTATAAATCATTTTTGTCTAAAACAGAGAAGGAACTAAATGACAATATTACAATAAGAAGAATAAATGACAATATTACTATCCAAAAGAGTGATATTAATCAATGGAAACATTATGAATAGAATTAAAAAAAAAAAAAACAAAAAAAATAGATAACGGAAACAGAAAGAAACAAAGTAAATAAAATCAATTTAACTGCCTCAAACACCAATATCCAAACATCTAATAAGAGTAGAGCAGAGTAGAAAGAAATGGTCTTTATTTGTTTTCTAAACAATACATAACTTCTTAGAAAAGCGTAAGAATATGATTAAACTATTTTGTGAGAATTCCTAGAAGGATATATAGTCTAAAGGACTTGATATAAGAAGACAAATAACTGAACTAAAAGGTTAAACAAAAATAGGATCGAAACCAATAAAAGATATATAGGAAAACTCTAAAGCAAAATCCTACAATATAAAAAAATTCAATTCAAATAAAATGTTATCAGTAAAAAATAAAACAATAAAATTGTATGGAAGTAACTAAATTTGTACAAGTTCACGAATCAATAAATAATATTCCAAACAAAATGAATAGTTACCGTAATGGAAAATAACAATCTTTAACACACTGGACCACAAACGTGAAGAAGCATGAGCAACGTATACATTCATAATACCAAACAGTGCCTAAACGATCAGTTTTTGGAATATTGGATAATTGAACGAGCGATGTGTGTGTGTGTTTGTGTGTGTGTATGATTTCCTCAAACAGCGTTACGTTACCCAATCATCTTGATGGCGAATTGAGACCACTTACCTTGTGGGTCACTACTGATGGTGCACCCAGCCAGGCAGGGTAGGAGTGTAAGAGAGAAAAAGGCCTCGTCCCTATTGCACGCACTGACATTGATCTTGATCTTCTACCGGCACCGGCATAAAACCCGTGAACCTCGTGAAAGTAAAAGGGCATTCGGTGAGCATTCTGGTCGAGATTGGTTTTTGAAGTGTGTGGTGAAGCAAGGGGACACACACACACCGAAGGGGAAGGGGGAAGTAAAATCAATATGCAACCTGTGACCAATTTTTGAAAACATCCTCATTAAACATCATCATCATCATCGACGGCTGAAAATAATCCTTCCATCACCGATCACCTGTTTCACCTGTGTCGTTAGAAGCGGAGGATGGTGGTGGCTGTGTGCGGGGAGCAACAGATTTGGCCTGCGCGCAGATTCTTCACACCGGGCCGTAATGAGTGAGAGGTGTTGAAGGGTAACGGCTGCCACTTAACATTGCGGCATTGCGGCGTCCGTTTCTCTTCGCGAGCGAAGACGTTTTTCGGGCTTGTACGATCGGTATGCATGTACTGAGTTGTTTTGTAAGGGGTTGGAGGAGGGGGTGGGGTGGTGCAAACAAAACCAACAGAGAAAGGCGGTGGCAGTGGGGATCGTTACAATTGGTTCATGAAGCCATGGCATCCGTGCTCTATGCGCTGTAGCTGGTTCGAGAAGCTGCTGCCTACCAGGATGCTGCCCGAACGTGCGTACGCGTAAGGGAAGAAAAGAGACGGCTTGCTTCGATCGCCCAGCGTAACATTTGTACACCAGACACAAGTCGTCCCTCCAGCACGAGTGGAATGCGTTTGATCGAACCTGGTGCAGTGGTGGAGTGCGATCGCCAACACCGACATCGAACCGTGCGACATTTGGTCGGGTTATTTGCAAGGGCCCGGGCGAGAAGTGGGAATCGGACCGCCATTCGCCACCGAGATCACCCCCTCCGGCACTCCGCCGTAAGCTTCTCGCGTATGAGCGAGCGAGCGAGCGCGGGCGGGGATGATAGATCACGCAAGTGAGAGGACGGCCACGCACCGTGTGCCATCTCGAAAGGTTGCGGTGAAGATGTCAGCAAAGCGTACTGGAACGCAAACCGAACCGAAACCGAACCGATGTCAAGGGGGGGAGGCCGTTTTGTGCTCCCTTCTACCGAGCAAAAAAAAAAAGACTAACCATCCGAACGAAGGCAAAATGTGGTAAGGAGAGCATCCCGATGTGGTGTGGCGCTTCGGGCCGGGTAGGAGGTTGTCATCCGGCACTATATAAGCGCCGCGTCGGACGATAATTGATATCAGTTCTCGCATTAGCTTTTATCAAGCCACAACACCACTGCTCTGCTCGCACAGCACAAACCACACACAACAACAATGTACAAGCTGGTGAGTGCAAGGAATCGTGACGGAAAAGAATACAGTCCGGGAAACTGTGTGTCAAAAGAGAGTGACAGTAGTGCAAAATGGAATTAACGGATGGTTTTTCCGCTTTAGTGTTCTGTGACACAGTGTGTTTGGATGCTGCAGGCATCAATCCAAATAATTCAGTGTTTTGCTCATAGAGGGCGCGCATGCTGATAGTGGTACATTTGTTTGGAAGTAACGCCGACCGAGTGCTTTCGGGAAATTCAAAATTATTGTTAACGAATATTTGTGCAGGTGTTTTTGCATGTGATTCTTGCTGCATACGATTTTACCATTCGTCCAACGACCTGCTGTAGAAAGAATTGAAGTCAAACTAATTTTCGAGATCGTCAGAATGTATCCGCAAAGCGCTGAGTCACAAATGGCTACGATTATTTTTTTATTTCTGCTTTCTTATTCTTACTCATAACTCAAAGCGATGCGTGCCTTCCTTGAGACAATCCAATTGTCTTGATTTATTTTGTTTCTTTGTGCTTGTCTGCTCAGCTATTTTCTCATCCGATTAATTAGCATTACTGTCACTTTCGATTTGGGTTCGACATTACTCAACAACCGTCTGCCACCCCACCCCATTGCGTAAGCTTAACGTTTGTCTTTTTCGCATTCCCGGCTTCTCCACAGTTCGTTATTGCCGCGCTGGTGGCCGTCGCTGCCGCCCAGAACCCGCAGGACGCTCAGGCCCAGGTGCTCGCGTCCGACTCGGTCGTCAACCCGGACGGCTCGTACAACTATCGCTACGAGACGAGCAACGGACTGGCGGCGCAGGAGAGCGGCGTCGGTGGCCAGTCGGCCCAGGGCAGCTACTCGTACACCGGTGACGATGGCGTCCAGTACCAGGTGTCGTACGTGGCCGACGAGAACGGATTCCAGCCGCAGGGTGCCCATCTGCCCGTCGATGGTCCCGCTCCCGAACACGTCCTGAAGACGCTCGAGCAGATCCGCGCCAACCCGCCGCGTGACGACCCAAACTTCAGCATGGATGCGCTGAACGCTGCCATCGCTCGGCTGAGCGGCAAGAAGTAAGGCGGTGGGCGTTGATGGTAGCAGCTGAAGACCGTGCCAACACAGTCAGTCTACTTAAGCACACCTGACACATACTCCACTAGTGCACCAACCTGCCTGGGTAGGGCGGGGGAAAGGGAGACCGATGGGCGTTAGGAGGTCCACGAAGGTTCCCGCAACCCCGTCGCCAGGAGCTGGCCAACTTCGAACAAAGATCTACTTCAAGGGGCATCCAAACCGTCACTGCCATCCTTAGACAATATTTTCTACTTCCTCCTCATCTTCTGCTATCCAAACTTTTTCATTTAACCGGTTCCAAAATCGTTTCTTAAATTATGATGTTCTTTTTCCGTCAAACAAAATTCCTTCCACCCTCTTATTGTATGTAAATAGCCCGTTGATAGTTTGTAAATAAAACAACCAACAAAATTAAAATCCACCGTGTTATTTTTAGTACACCCCAACGAGCTGAACAAGTCCTGCCTTCGGTCACCTAATTAAGGTTAAACACTCCTCGGAATTTGTGTAATAGAGCTCAAGAGTTCGATATAATTGACCAAGTCGTGGTTCGTGGTTTGATGATTCACTCGACTGCGTTAAGCAGTAACAGCAGCCACCGCAGTCTCTTAATCTTCTTAAGTGCTGCCAATACACGGGGAAGATGTCGAGAGGGCCGTAAAAGCTTCCGCTCAAGGTTTCTACACATTGGGCACACGACGTGTGCTTAGGCCACGCCATCGCCATCTCGCTTCAGAGCCATCATAAAGCTCAGCTTCTCCTGCACCATGCCGTCCGTGGAGCTTGATTCGATTACACCGGCCAACCTAAGCAGGCGACGAACCCGCCAAGCCGTGAAATGCTAAACGATCGTTTAAGCAGCAGTGGCATTCGGGCTGAATAGGCTATGCACGGAGCGAAACTAAGCAACCATCGCAACTTACCGTACGGACACTCTATAAGCTTGGTGAACATCTTCCCCTTTGCGCGTGGTCTGAAAAGGTCAGCCGAAGACACACCAGCCGAAGGCAACCTAGCGTGAGAGGATTGCTTTATGGAACCTACTAGCAGTCAATTTTTGAAGAAGTTGGGTGGCTAAGAGGGGGAGAACCGTGGAATGGATTCGTTTGTTAGACCATTCTCATGACAAGGCGACGTTGCGTTAAAATAAGTAGCCACCCTACTTACCCTGCTGCTGTTGCTGCTGCTGCTAGTGGATTGCATTATACTTGCACTTGTCTGCTTTGGTGCGTGTGTTGGGAAAAATCGCACACCCTCGAGCTTTGCTTGTTTAGATTTTGGAGCTTTTTTTTCTGCGCACTGCAAATGCGCGATCGCTTTCCACTGTCGGCCGCAGCATCTCACCCTCCGGGGTCTGTTCCAGCTCAAGGTCAGGGTTTCGGGCTGCCGTCTTTCACCGGTTGCCGGTGACGCAACCGAGACCAACCGAACTCCCAAGGTTCCGCACACATGGGGCGATGGAAGGGGAGGCAGGGGAGGGATGATGTACCAGTTGACGGCGATGAGCTTTCACTTTCTTTCACGTCCACACGCGGAACAAGTTGCTGCTCGAGGAAGCGAAAAGTCGTGTGGCCTTAGAGGAACTAGACTCCGACCAGGTACATAACCTACATTGTACGTGACGTTTGAGCCACGTTGTAAGTGAAAATTATGTTTTTGATTTATTCAAATTTCATTCATCCATCCATGCAGCTTTCATCTCGTGAAACCCACATTTTGTCCTCCCAGACATACAAAGCTTGCCCACTGTTCGTGGTCGAATGGGGAGTATTATACAATATTCCTTTCTTTTTTTTGTAAATGTCGGCCGCGAGATCTTCTTCCCGACCGACGGTGACAGTCCGCAGTCCTCATGATGCCACGCGTTATTTACGTGCTCCTCTTCAACTTTGAACCTCACACGCACGCACGCACACACACATTGAACTGAACCCTTTTTCGGTGGAACCGTGGAAACGAGGTTGACGAGACACCCGATAACCCGGGGCTGAACGTTTTTACAAGCATTCATGTATGGTTCGGGGTGTGTGCGGATGATGCACCACGGGATCGGTCGCTTTGTAAATGGAGCGCTCCAAATTTGGCAGCCGAGCGGGTAGTTGAGAGCTATTTTGAAGTTTATTTTACACGGTCGTTGGGTGTGGAGTTACAACAAGGTGGTGTGGTTTTTTTCTTCTTCGAATTTGAATTGTTTAAAATGGGATCGTACCTTGTTATGACTAGGTTCTTCTGAACCTGTTTCACTTTACAAAGAAATTTGATACTCCACGCGTGATTGCAGTTGAGCACATCGCAGTCTTCCTGCGCGAAGAGATTGAACACATCGAACATAAAATAACATTGCCTTTAACATGGGCAATATCAGCCAGCTTTGGGGTCAACACGGCAACCCAGGCCACACCCGCTCCTCGTACTCCGAAACCCCCGAAGCAAACGATGATGATTGATGGCTCGAATGCGCTCATTGATGCACAACCCATCGACCTACCTTCCCCCTCCACCCTGATCCGCCGGCTGATGACATTGGCAATCGATGTCGATAAAAATAGAGAGATTATCGGTTGAAACCATGCAGACCGCCGAGGGAGCTCGGTATTTCCATACGCGTACCATTGCGTAATGTGTGCGTCTGTGAACAGCTAATCTCTTAACTATGGCACGCCTGTGCACAATGTGGGGCTGACCAAATGCAGAAAGTTTGGCAGGGGCGAAGAAAAATGATGCTTAACTTTGAGTTCAATGTCATCGAAATGGTGTGATCGGTGGGTCGATCGCCATGCCTTTGGTGGTTGTGTATAATATGACAATAATGTGTAAGATAATTATTTTCCACACTGTTAGTAGTTCTTCCTCCGATTATTTAAAGTAAAATAGACTTTTGATATAAATTGACTTAAATTTCGTATTTCAAATGAAGTAAAAATATAACAGTCAGTAGGAATGTTGACACGAGTAATCAAAATTGATAGTACAAAATGTTCACATTTCATTTTGATTAATTAAACATCCCAAATCTGCCATTTTAATGCAACTACCTAGGCTTAAAAGCAAAACAAGCAAAACCAAACTTAAAGGTTTTTTTTTGTGGTACTTTAGCTGTTGCCAAAAAATGTGTCTATTTATTCCGCCGGTTCGTCTACAATAATGCCCGACTTTGTCTTTCGAGACGGTTTTATCGTTTTTACATAGCTTTTTCTCCCTTTTCTCCAACCTCTTTTTCTCATAACAAAATCATAACGAAAATGTCGACAGGACGTTGTAACCATCCTATCATGCTGTTTGTAGTGTTACAACAGCTAGATTAGAGACAAAATAATACGAATAAGCTGAAATAGATAGCAACAAACAAGTAGAACGAAAAGAAATTCCAAAAGATAAGAGCTTGATGATGTCCGCCCTGAGTTCATCCATTAATTGGTAGAAGTTTACTTTAGATCCGATATAGATTTGCTAGATTAGAAATAGATAAACTGAGAAAGTAATGTATCTCCCTTGCTTCACGGTATATGCTAAAAAAGCAACATTACAAGACAAATATCGTAATATCGTACAAACATCGTATCATTACAAATCAGTACAAATGCTGCAAAAATTCTCGGAAACGTACTACAAATCGTGTGGACGATCGAAAACAAATATGGGTGTCACACAATATTTTCGAGAAACAACCAAAAAACCTTTTAGAACTCCTGTGAGATAGTTTTCTTGTGAATATTTATAATGAATAAGGATAAATGGCTAATAAAATGCTCTAACTTTCGTTACAAAGTTTTGACAGACCTCTAAAAAAGATAGTATAGATGGGTAAATTGTCTAAAACTCGAACCTATACACAATTAAATATAAAAGTCTTATGTTTTAGGACGAGCATGTTTTTGGTTTTTTAGATCCATTTACGTAACTTGCCATGGATAGGACATGATCCGCCTTCTCAATCAGACGAACGCGATTGATATTTTCTTTACATCGTAGGCATAAAAACCCCGAATCACAATCGAAATGATGCAAATAAAGCATTAAAAACGTAATCAATCATCACAGCATCACGTTTCGGTGCGCAAGCTGCTGCAGCCAAAGGCATCGAAAGATAAAGATGGCAAACGTGAGTGAGAGCGCGGACGAGCGCTCACCCCTTTTTCCATGACACGCCCTGACCGGGGGCCCACATGTGTACGCGTTCTACTTGTACACTCGTTTTGCTTAAGGAGTCCCCATTGACCCGACGCTCGTCCTTCTGCCCTTCATTCATGCACTCGCCTCCACCCGCCGCTCCTCCCTACCTCGCAGCAACCAAGAGGTCAAGATGGTACTTCGGGGCGTGAAATATGTGCCAATAAAACCGTACCGTGAACGCGATGGTTCTCCGTGCGCTGGTTGTAGCTGGGGTTCGTACGGTCCTGAGCCGGATTGTGTGACGATTTAGTCATAAGGCAGACATTTGGCGCGTTTGACCACACCCGGGGGGAGAAAAAAAAACAGAGTGAGCGATCAAGCAGATGTAACAACATCACAAAGCACATTCACACACAAACATGAATCAGTAAAGCTCAACGGCGTGAAATAAATCGTAATCGAAACCGTTCGGCGCGCGAGCGCGCACCGTAGCTATGTTCGATTGTTCGTCCACTTCTGGCAGCCGTGGCATCACATTCCATGTGCAGTGTATGTATCGGAGGGAGGGGTGTTGTGGGTGATGCAAATTGCATCGCTGCAAGCAACGAGAAGCTATAATGTGCCGTATGTGTGTGTGTCTGTAACTCTTTTGCAGACGACGATGACGACGAACCCGCATTACGGACAAGATTGCATCGATGCTTGCGGCAGTGCATAAAGTATCGCTGCTGAAACGGTTCTCGTTAGGGTTGTACCCGAAATCAACCGAATCGAGTGGGATATTTGGTGGTCAAAAACTTAAGGATCCCGGGTGATGGGGGGCAAGGGAAGAATGATTAATAATAAAATATCACTCGCCTCGGCGCTCGTTATCGATCGAGCTCGTGACGAAATCGAACGACCTGAAACAAAGTTGCAACACGCGCGAATGCCCGAAGGAGCAATTGAATGGGGCTGCGATCGATCATATTTTACCGATAAGTGATAAGTTATTGCTTCATAACGGTTTGGCACTGCGTATGAAAACATTGTCAAATTAACACTTAACAATTGAATTATTGATAGAAGGAGCGATATGGAGTGAGTATGTTTATATATGTAAACAAAAAATCACTATCCTTGCTATAATAATAGTTTAATAAATAATAAATTTTGCTTATTTATTTTCCATCTTGAATCCATCACAACCATAAAACCCAAGATACATCACCAACGACAATTGTCCTCTTGGCGGAAATTCCAATGTCCCTCCTCATCATGCTTTCCTTGACCCGGCTTGGCCAACGACTTCTGCTCGCGCTGCTGCTTTGTGGCTTCCCGCCCGAACACACTGTCATTTGTCATTACCAACCCCTACCGAGCAAGGGGGGAAGCACACAATCATAATCATCTCTAGATTAGCTGACCATACCCCTGGAACGTGCTGCGCAAAATTTCAGCACGTACAGACAGTCCCCGGGCTTCCAGGAATTTGCCCCATAACTTCCATACCCACCACAAAGCCAAAGAATGACACAGCGGACAGGCTAATGTGACAGTTGGGTCGGTGTCGGAACGAAACGCCCGATTTGATCGACGCACCAAGATTACGGTTGCCACCGAAACCTTTCTGCTTTGACCCGGGCCGACAAATCCCGCAGGGCAATTTCGGATGATTTGAACCATCCAGCCGGAAAGTGACAGTATGTCGAGCAGCAGCAAACATTGCCGTGTCGTATGGGGCGTCATTTGCATGCCACACGAGTCAACACAGCCGGGTGGGCGGGAATAGTAATGGGTTACAAAATAAATGACCGTCTGTCAGTCGGAATTGAAAGGAGGTTTTATTCTCACCTTTATTTCTGGGCACTGATCTGCGATCAATATGGGCTGGTAGGTTTGCATGAAGAATCCGGGTCTTTTGGAGCCGGGTGACTTACGCAAGCTTACGAGCGAGACGTGTGAGACGTCAGGTCTCAATCAAATCGGATTGTTACCTGGATTTGAAAACGTAGTGAAAATCTGATCCAGAAGCATATAAGTGTAAGAGGATGTATATAAGTAGATTAATTTGAACGAAATTACTCTAAAGAGAAGTCCAAAAGGACCTATAGCTTAGCGAGATGATCATCTTAAGAAAATAAAACAAACATTAATTAATACTACTCAAAACATTGAAGGTTTTCTCTTATTTACAAAGATGTCGTTACGATTGAAAAGTTAGGATTTTTTTAAATTTGTTTACCTTAATAAAGCTCACTTCACACTGAAATGGTCTAGTTACTTTTGTACTTGGATCAACAATATGTTGTGTAGAGCTATATTATCTAATAATGGGCTAATAGTCTAAAAAACCCCATTCACGGTTCTAGTCAGCTTTTTATATGAAGTTTGACAGTTGGAGGCTGGAATCATCTAATTTTTAGTACCTGGTCGAAAAAATGGCAATAATAAAGATAGTGTTTTCATTTATACCAAGGTGCATCAAAGAGATCAGGTGGTGAAATCTAGAATAAAAGTGTATACCAGGTACCAGGTGATCTCATAGCATGTTATTTATAACCAAATTTGAACGTAACTTTTTGACAGGACGGGTGAAAACTTTTGCTCAAACAGGTTTTCTGGTAGCTTGACTAATACACAAAACATTCTTGAAATCTTCATTCAGAAGCAGAAGCGATAAAAATCAGCCTTCTAAATACATACACCTTCGGATAAGCCCACCTGTATACTATACCCAGTTTGATGTCTACTCGCTAAACTGCTATATAATGCAAACAGCTGATAGGCTGAAATTTAAGCCTACGATCCTGAAACGGAAAGGGGCCCAATATTTATCAGAGGGTCACTTCTTCGAAAATCGAATTATCGAATAAAATTTTCCAGAAATACCGGTGCGTCATTCGATCTTAGAATCGTAAGCTTATGTTAGAACATATTTTGTTCTATTAATTTTCTGTGTTGGAGAGATTCCAGTCCGAATAAAACAACTAGTCTTTTAAGCAATACGGCCTTTTTGGACCGTTTTGATCACAGATTCATTTCATTTCATCCTATAATCTAAATGGCTGAGATCGTGTTCAAATAGCAAATATCTTATGAAAGCAATTCTGACTCTGAATAACTCTTAACTATATGCGTTCGCACCTGTCTCGTAATAGTCTTGTGAGCGTTCAAAGGATGAATCTCTTTAATTTTCTATTTGCTTTCTTCAACTTATTTTAATCAAACTTCGCTTTTCTTCTTGCGTGAGAGAATCCTGTAGCGATAAGCGATTTGTTAGAGTAGCAGTCTATCTTGTAATAATGTACTCACACGTTGTAATCAGCAATAGATTGCTCCTAGCATTTGTTATCTTTCGATTATAGTACAAACGTGATGCATTGCTGCACAGGTGCATTACGTTGGCTATCAAAAGAAGTGAATTACGATAAGATACAAAGTAAACAATCAAGCTTGATAAAAACTAGTGAGCTCTAGAGTGAGCTCTAGAAACAAAAAAATAAATTCTCTTTTACTTGCAAAACAACATTTTAAACCTATTTAGTATTATGATTCATTTATTTTCTATAACCCTAATTGAATCACACCATCTTTAGAAGACAAACCGAATGCGTCCAC
>KB666510.1:292199-319191 GCA_000349065.1 Anopheles quadriannulatus | reverse complement strand
TCCTTTCCATACCATAAACTCCTTCCAACTCCTTCGCGAATAATTGTATACTATAGTCAGTAAGCACTATTGCTGTAACCCAACGTAGCCGAGCAATTAAAAGAATAAAATAACAAATAAAAATAAAAAAAAATAAAATATGTGGAGGACATTGAAAAATCGTGAAAAGAGGTCAAAATAGTTCTCGAAAGAACCAAAAACACAAGATATAGAGAGTCTTTGAGTCATGCGGATGGCTGCATTCGCCTTCTTCTCTAAGAATTAAATTCCCTTACTATCGATTGTACATGGGAAACAGCCAGAAAGACAATTCTGCTACGTCAGAATATTTAACGCGTAGATAACCTAGTGAGTAGATACACCAAATGACAAAAGGATGTAAGTACTATTTTTAGTATCATATTTTCCTTACGAAATATTCATACGAAACATGAGATTGATGAGCTGTCGCACGATAAGATTGAACAAATGTTCATTATCACGGCTGATAAATAGAAACCAGTATAAGTGTACATATTTATCACGCAGCTTCTCAATCAATCTATAGGTGAACAGAATCAAGCAACGGTTGCTCACTCACAACCACCGGCCATTAAAGATAGCTTAACGCGGATGAGCCCATCTCGCTGACCTTGAGCAAATTCTGCCCAGCCAGTACCCATCAGCCTGCATGCCAGCCCGACTAATGAACTCAAATTCAAATTGGCCCCTCCCCTGTCCCCGTGGAGTAGACCAGGGTTGAAGTGGGGCGTTACTCAAAAGGTCAACTTGCGCTGCGTTTGCCGCCAAAAAAAGCGGCATGACAAATCTTCCGCCCCATCTTCCTGGGTGTCATATTTCGCCCGGGCTAGGTGCGCAAGCGGACAGCTGAGCGCAATAAATCACACAAGGCCGATCAGAACAAAGCGAAGCGGATGAGCACCGGTTACGTTTGGGTACGTTGGACCGAGTGCCTAGTTCCTAGACGAGCTCCTCAAGCGCCAGCGGCCTATGAGCAGAGTATGCCGCTTTTTCAATGTCCTGGTAGGCGCCAAAGCTCGTCGGTACCGCTCGTGCCGTTTCGCTAATGGGAAAATAATCAAATCTCGGTAGGCCCCATTCTCATCGGGCTCTGCAATGGACTGGTCACGTCACTGACATTTAGCGGCAAGCCGTGGTGGTGACGAAAATAGCGTTAAAGAATCGGCCAGTTTGCTTCCCACTCGGCCAAACGATAATTCGCCCGGATTTCAGCGCTTGTCAACGATCTGTCCGGAGAGGTGTGGGTTTGCTGAAAATTACAAGTAAATTAGTTTCGAGGCCATGCCACCCTCGGAGCTTCCCATGTCCGAAGCCCAATTGTCACGAAAGCTTCCTCGGTGTGGTATGATCTTCCATGAGCCATCAATTAGACGCAGGTTCGTAGTTTGCCGCCGCTGCAAGTACACCAAACCTGCTCCGTACGGGCTTCTTTGGTACTCGATGACGGCTTACGGGTGTAAAATATCACCCACAGGTTACCGGGTGAAGGTGGACTCCCTGCACGGGACATTCCTATCTCCACTCAGAATGTATGGGGCTTGCTTTTTTGCTGTGAGACATCCGTCATAGCTCCAGTCGAAAGATGTCGTTCTGCATCTTGAAAAATGATGATACGCACACGTCATCTGTGTGTTAGTGTTGCCAACAGCTACTGTGAGTAACGAAACTGATCCGGCACACGACACAATGACCCCAAAAAACCCAAACCAATCTGCATGGGGTTAAAAATAGTAAGCCTCTTCGGTGAAGATCACGATGACTGTGCAGGAAATTTGAGACGAGCAAGCGCAAGCGCCAACCGAGATCGAGTACCGAGATCGAGTGACATTTCGGTACAATTGAGGTCGGTTTAGTAGGAGGGAGAATTGGAGGCCCACCCGCAGATGGAGACCTTCTTACCGCACGGTGGCCTAGCAAACTTCATCGAACCAATCTAAATGATGGTGGGATCACATTTCCGGTGTGTATCGAAATCTTCCGACAGGTGCGAGGACTCAAAAACACATGGACAAAAATAAAACACACAAGATCGAGATGTCAAGGTGAACCTATTTGCGTGCTCTGTGTGTGTACATATATAGATAGGAGGAAGATTTTAAGGAGATTTCGTGATCAGTTCGCTTCAGACGAGGAAGTTACTCCAAAACGTGCGCGATCTCATCTTCTATTAGCGAAGGGATCGTCTCCGGAACTATTAAATGTTGTTCCGAGAAATTCGCACGGGACGGCACAGAAGCGAAAAATCTAATAAAACAACCTCTTCTTTGCTTCATGCCTGATGATCATCGCCACGTACCGATGATCTTTGCGATCTTCCTCTCCCATTCCCTCCCAACCGGTGTTTCGCTTGTCGTTCGGTCGTCGATGTAACCGCGACCTTGCCATTTTCAAACATCAAACCCTATTCGGAATTGAAGAATTTGCTCGATCTGTGCCGTGCTAGATGATGATCACCCCTTTATTTTGTGTTTGCTTCCCATCTACCGCACACAAGAAACGATCGCCCGAGTGTCTCATGTAAAATTCATAAACCGGACACCCGGACCTCTCAGCCTGCCAGGTCAGGCCAGCCATGAAAACAATGTTGCCGTGTAGTGTAGTACATGTCGCTGGTACTTCAACGGGTTCCAGTCCCGGACAAACCGCGTGACGGTGACGGACCCGAACGAGCGCACGAATGAAGATGCAACGTTTTCGGATTCAAACTCTACCATCCAGCCAGGGGACAGGTTGCAGAGGTAACTTTATCATTGTACCCACCGTACATTGGTTGGCTTGACGTTCTTTACGAGTGCCATTTCTAGGTTGCAAAAAAAACATCTCAACGCCACAGCTTTGCGATGAATAGTCGCGTGATCGGGCATTGCAGTTCGGACGATCGGGGATTGTGAGCGGTTTCTTTTTATTACAAACTACAGCGACGGCTATTGATATGACAACTGTTTCTTTTTTATTGTTCTTCTTTAGTGTCTGCTCGTGCAGTTAGTGTCCGTAATGGATGGGCCGATGAACATAAATCGGATACGGTACGGCCTGAGGGATAATGGGCTCCAAGGGACCTAGCGAATTGAGTGACTGATGGATATGAGCATGTTGGTAGGCATGCTTAAATCCCCGATAAAGGTCACTAATTGCATTATTTATTTTTGTAATCGTAATCGATTTATTACACGCTTGATAGTAAAGCAGATACAAGATTTTGCGATGAGTCAGCTTCGAACAATGTTGATCGCTTCTTTAGATTATGTTGAGGGTATCTAGAAAGGTTTTCTTTGTATCTAGAAAGGTTTTCTTTTAGTAGTAACAATATTTACTCTTCGCTATGAGTTACAAGACGTCACAATGGGTTTTTTCTTATTTATTTAAACTTTTTGAATGAATAAAAAACATTTCAAACTTTGTTATCTCATTATTGGTGCAAAAGAAAAGCTTCCAAACAAAAGTTCAAACAAGTTAAGCTTCAAAGCAAAAATTATATTGTAAATAATTTAAAAAAGTTGTTGATTTGGGCCGATTACAGAGGATTTCAATATATCTTAGGGAGTATATAATAACTTCTAAGGTTTTTAGGGACAACGCTATTTCCATGTGCTTCTTAAATCCAAAAGGTTCCATAAAAAGAATTTGAATCAGGTCTCATATTGTTCCTAGTATCCTAGTAGATCCTAGGCCTAGTAGATCCTAAGCCTAAAAGAACCGTATAAATGGTCCTACACCGAAGTTGGTATTGATTCCCAACCCATATTGGTTGTGAAAATGGTCCAGAACCTAGAATGGAGCTGGATTTTGTCCGGATCCCATTCCAGTTCCAGTCTTTGAACTGATCCCCAACCCATATCGGTTCTCCAACAGATCCTGACATCATACTAGTTCAGGAGCAGATCCTGAACCCATATCGACCTAATAACTGAACGTTGAACCATAACAGCTTTAGGATATTGTAACCTTAATTTACATCGATGCTGGGATAGGGTGCAAATCGGTGTTGCTCTTTCACTCTTGGAAGTGTTACTGCAACTTATACGGAAATCATTACAGAACCTGAAAGTGATCCCCTAGAACATATATTGATTTTACTTCAATACAAGAACTGTACCTAGACCGGCTGTGGTCAAGAAATAAGTCGCAAGCATGTCCAGGTACAGTGACCGAAACATTACATACACTGATCCAGTAACTGACTTCTACCATCAATCTAAAAAGGTAGAAATAATTGTAATTTGCGTTACCGTTTAACAGAATTTGTATACAAAAAAACTGATACATTATAATTCTTATTATAGTTGCTATTTGTTTAGACTTCATGGATTTTTTACCCTTAACAACCGAATTTTTGTATCTTATTCTAGACTATGTAGATTAAAGCACTCAATTGTGATGTTACCCATCCTAATTAGACCATATGGCGCGATGAAGATTTACCAATAAATAATAGTTAATATTCAGTCGGGTTATTAGATTATAATTATTGTTCTTAACTTATTGTTCTAAATAATAAACGACCCACTATTTATGCGTCATAATAAAGATCTCACTAACCTACGCTAACCTAAGAATTATGTCTCTATCATCTTCAGCCTTCCCCCTGCGTGGATCGATCGTAGATATAAACGAATTTTGCGAGATTCTACACTAGACACGACATTTAACAATCGTTTGATGCATCGTTCTGCCTGTATGTCGACGAATTTATGGCTACCACTGCGTGTATGCCCGCACGAAACGCAGTACAGTGCATAAAAACAAGCACCCCGAACCCCGATATATGTGCAAAATGTGGTGAATCATATTTCAAAGCGAATTGCGCACACCACCACGAGATGAGACGTAGATGAGTGCCCCAGAGTACGGAGGTTGTGCATGTGATGTTTCATTCTGTACTCAGGGGGGAGAAGTAATGACAAAAGGTGCAAAGGTAGAACGGGAAGGGAAAACGATAGGCAGGGCTGTGCCGGCGTATGGCACAGTTTGCCCGCCGGGTGCTAAATGTCAACTTCATTAAATACCACGCGTCTCCATTCACCGGAACGGCGCGAAACCGTACGCTGGAATGTGTGGCGATGTAATAATGCCTGCATTGATTGTTCCGTTCGGCATCTGATGGATCGAGATGAATGGATGGCTGGCTGGCTTGATGCAAGCAAAAAGGCTTCCGAAGATTCTTATCCCACTCGAAGCATCTTGATGCACGCTGAAGTTGCTCGCTGCAGAGCTGTTTGCATATTGGTAATCGAGAGCCTCACATCCATTGCTTCATGTTTGAAGGGTGCTTTTGAAGAGGGTGTCACACACGAGATGACAATTGCCGGTGTGTATTGATAGCGTGTTGAACAACTTAATTTAGCACAATTTAGTGCATCTCGAGTTTTGAAAAAGAAACAAAAAACAACTGTATTGGCAGCATAATCGCCCAAAGCTGTCCCTCGCACACATCTATCCGCTTATTTATCGTCACCCTTTTGGTTGGTTTGCGCATTAGCTAAAAGCGCGTTCAGCTGGAGGCCAGGCAAATGGTAACCGTGGGGCTGGTGGTAGTAAACGGTCGACACAGCAAAGGTCAAGGCTGAGCGCATCCGGTACCGGCGACTGCAGTCCTGCATTCCGGCAGTCCGCTTCTACCAAGACCAAGCCGTCCAGCGTCCAGAGAGGGTCGTCCCGCTCGGCTCGGAGAGAGGATTTTCACGCCGGCCACAAAAGCGTAATTAGCAGTCACCGGGGCCCAGCCGCTCGCGGCCAGACCTGGAAGGTGCGCTCAAGTTCATCGCGAACCCTTTACTGGCCGATCGATCGACCGCGGACGGATGGCTTCGTCGGAATGTCCATTCCGGGGCCGGGTGTGCATAAATTATACGGGATCATCATTTGCTAAATCGAATTAGCGAGCGGCTGCCGGGGATGGGAAGACGCTGTACGATGGTACGTACGTACGCATCGATCGGGAGCCACCAGCTGCTAGCAAAACTTCGTGACTGGAAGCTTGAAGGATGCTGATGTTTCGAGAACTGAAGCAATCAATCGGCACACAACGAGAGGGCGCCTAGCGATGGGAGTAAATTACCAGTGTCATGATCATCTGATCTTTTATAGACCGGCCAGCAATCAAACTGTAACACGAGAAGGCCATTTATGTTTGTGTGTGTGTGTGTGTGTGTGTGGGTGCGTTTGTATTTTGCCATGCGGTTCTTAATGATTCTCAATGAGTTCCGGTGGATGGACGTATGTTTTTCCATTTGATGAATGTGAGCAATAATCGATTCCATCAGCACAACTCTAGCGATGATTAATCTAGGCAAAATGGGCATTTAAATGCTACTGTACAGAATCAAAGTATCAGACAAGGTTTATAAATTTAACTTTTTATCTACCTTTTTTTGATTTTACAAAAAGGCTACTGCTTCCAAAATCATGATTTGTTGGTTTAGCTGATTATTTTGACAATTGTTGCAGGTCAAATTGAAACAGTCGGTTACATTTTCTTCATTTTTCTCTCAACACATTTTTTGTAATATAATTTCAGCGCTATGATACCTTTTTTCAAAGATATTGACGGAAATAAAATAAAATATGCGCTCTATCTTTTTTTTTTAAGTGCCCTACCTTTCATATGCCCAGCTACTTAATTTCCCTGATACTATTAATCCTTTCAATGATTGCCTACAACACATAAATCGAGAGAGTAAAAATTCCTTTAGGGATCGTCTGTGCTTCATTCATTAGCCAGAACACCGGCAAGTTGTATTGTAATTGTATTCGTATATATTGTTTTATGTGAGTTTGACCGACGTTCACTGGACTCTCAACCAATTCACCAACCAACCAAATCAACCAATCACTAAGGAAATGTATAAATAATGTATCGTTGCAATGTAAAGGTTTTAAACAATTCTTCACATTACTAAAAAACTGTTAAAATGTGCACTTTTCTGTCAAATAATAATGGAATGTATTGAAAAAATTCTAGGAATAAATAAATGCTCTCCTGCTAGCACGAAAGTAAAGAACGAGCAGCATATCAAATAATGGCTAGATGAACATCAAGTAATTGAAAAACGCTTGTCTGTTCTCTTATTTATGCTTTTTTTTGTAAAAATGAACAAATTAAAAACTATTGTTCCTAAATTCTACATATTCTAGTATGTTTTTACTTGTTGCTGTTAAATCCTTTAGTTAGATCTACGTATTACACAAACTAAACAGTGCTTAAAGGCTTTTAAATTCAATCAAAACACCAGCCGCCACAAGAAAATGCAATTTTGTTACCTTTTCTCTTTCTTACCTTTCTTCTCCCCATAACACACACACACACAATCAATCATCGCCGAAGCGCATTCGAACCCAGCCCACATTCACCGAATCCATCAGAATGCAACGCCGACCAGCCCGACCAACTCGTCAACGTCGTTCCCACCGGCCCCGTGACAACATTTGTCATGCATTGCACGCGAACCCTATTTCGGTACGTAATCGACTTACGCCTCAGCGCCTCGGTCGTCACCGCACCTACCCCAGAACCGAACGAATCCGATTGATAGGCAATCGCTCTCCCATCAATACGCTTCAATAAGTAAGATGAATTATGATTGATCCTCTTCACGTTCGCTCGCGGGCAGCGCAGCCGCGTTTGAAGCGCCCTGCCTGCGGCTTCCCTTTCTCCCGCAAAGGAATGCAAAACCTCAAACTCTGCAGTGCAATCGCATTAGGGGTATGCAAAAATGAAAGTAACGTTTCTTTCGCCGTGCCGTTTGCGATTGAAGTTTGACGGCAAATAAATCGATCGTGCGAATTCGTATTTGATTGTGTGGCTCGGGGAACGAATTGCTGTAGCTGGGAAGAAGATTAAACCACGATCGATAAGAAAAGGCGAATGGTTGGAGGGTAAAATACAACAGTCAGCAAAATCAATCGCTAACAAAAGGTGGACAGCAATAGGATTTGGTTTGAGTTTAAGTGTTTTATTTGCTGGTTAGTTTGGGTTGCTCATGGGAAGCCCCTTTTAATTCAAATTTAAAGCAAAATTGACTCCTTTCCTTCTAGTGCACACTGAAACAGCATTCTACAGGCTGACAAGCTTCCACCACTAATCAAAACTACCCTTCATCACCCTTGCATTGCAGCTGAGAACGTTTGTCCACACAGTTCGATCACGCTCGCAATCGTGAAACACCGGCGTGCGCGCTCGCGCTCGTTTTTATTATTTCAATGCCCTTCCTTTTGCCAATTCCGTCAAATAAAAACGAATGCGCGGTTCCATTTCGGACTCTGCACCGCGGCGCTGATCTTGACGTGAAGAGATGTCTTTGCTTTTGGAAGATTTCATTTTTGTTCCGAGTTCTCTCCATCTGCTGCTGCAGCGATACCTTCGGCTCTGCACACGATCTCACCTTGCACCTTGGGGTCCAGCAGTGTGCAGACTGCCAGTGTGTGTGTGTGCCTATGTGCTTGCACTGTTGGGGATGCAAAACCATCCGAAGGCCACGCAGGTGTGCCCTACACTTGAGCGTCGAACGCCGAACCAGGTTGGACCTCCTGCTGGCATCGCACTGCACGTCTTCGTCGGATGGTTTCCGATTAAAGGGTGGCTAGATGACGACGAGCTGCAATTATCAAAATGCAGTACGATGAGCGAAACGAACATAACACAGTCAACAGAAATAATTGCTTAAATTCCTAACCGTTTATGGCCTTTCGTGTTGCCAAGTGTTTTTCACATTAAAGGTGGAGAAGAAAAACACGCTGACCAGTTGCATTGTTTCGCCGCTGAGAGCTTCCCAAAATCAATTTCACATTTTTGATGATTGTTTTCGCATTTTGTTTTCTTTGAAGCATTAACTAAAAACCCGCTTACGTCTCGAACCGTATGACTTGTCCTCAGTTACTTAGACTTAAGAGAGCAGCTAACTCACCTTGGATTAATTGTTGGGTCATCGAAACCTCGCCCAAAGTGGTCCGAGACGTGTACGAACAGGTCGCTCCAACCCGCCCCGGGACAAGGATCCTCGCCACACATGGCCACGGTCGCGGGTGACATCCTCTGCTTCTCCACTTCCCAAGGACATACCGGGCATGATCGATTAACCATACCGTCCCGATGACAGCCGAGCATAATCCGGATCCCCGCACGCAATCAAAATAGACGATGCGACGCAAGAACGGTTCCATGCCACTTTTGGCTTTTTGGATACCATACCACTTTTGGACAGCAGCTGCAGCAGCAACAACAACGCACATCGCCTCCGGCCATCCAGCGAAGATGCTGTACGGATTAATTTTACTCTAAACAAAAAAAAACAGCATCCAATGAAATATTTCACGGATCTCCCCAGTACCGTGGCAGCAACAGCAAAAAAGAGCACCAATAGCGCATCAAATGTTTGTGTAATTTAGTCACCCCTAGAACCGATTGTCCCTGCGCATGCGGTACGACCTTGCGATGGTGACCGTGCCTCAACGTGCGTTGCGCGAGCCGGTGCACGATTACCTTCAATTTGGTTTCTGTATCGATTTATAATGTTTCCGCTCGTCCTATAATTTATGTGTTGTTTGTATGTGTGTGTGTGTGTGTTTATTTATTTTTTGTTGTAAGGTGCACATGCGGCGGTTTTAATCGCGGCGTCGAAAAACAAACATTCCCTACGGTGAGATAATTACTTTATATTGGACCAACCACGGAACGTGGGTTGTGCTCGCCGGGGTGGCCAAAGATTGATCGGATATCGGAGATCGTTAATGACCTGTGTTTATTGGGATAGGAAAGATGGGTTCGACAAACCAGCGGCCATGACGCATCACACTGTGTGGTTTGAGGAAAAAGGTTTTTATGTGTTTTTGTTAGCTTTTAACACAGATCAATCTTAAATTTTTATGAATTCTTGATTTTTTTTTAATTTTGTTGTTGTTGTCTTAGTGAAACTTGCAATAATCCTGAAATGAAAAACTTGTTTGTTTGTCTAAGCCTGCACTTCACGATCTTGATCTTTAGGGACTAAAGTGATCAGACAAGCATACTCTTCACCGACACAACAACCGTTAGCAAGCCAAGGTCTAAGGGCTGAGTGGCCTTTTGAATTGGCTGATTCCACTGCAGGATAGTTAGTCTATTCGAAATGGTTCTATCTCCAGCCAGCCAATAATCATGTCCTATGCCTTTTAAACTTCAACATGCCTTAATAGAGTTTTATTATGACTGAGCTTATCCACACAGCTTTTTCATATGTTTAGATATGTACTAGCAAAAGAAGAATCACTTTTAAAGTATTTTAAGACGTTTAAAAAATTGTCTGTTCAATATTAGGGCAAATATTAAGATTTTAATTCTTGTTTTCAAAAAAACCCTCATAAAGGTATTCTTAAGTACGTAAAAAATCATTTTTTATACGAGACATGCGCATTAAGATCAGCTGATTTTATTTATTGAAGATCTTATCATACGCAGATAAAAAAAATCTATAAGATTTATTGAAGAGCTTATCATAGGCATTTCAATACTTGAATGAATGACAATCGGGGAAAAACTGTGCACATTTGTGTGAAATACAGTTAATTTTAAAGTATAAGACTTTAATGAAACAGACAGAAAGAAGTGTTTCCTTTTAGACTTTTTAGTCTACAAAACTGCTATCAAAAGCTGTGTACTGCTTAGCACGAATTCAGCCGTACAGATTACCTTACACAAAGTTTGGAGATAGTTTTGTTACAGCCTTATAAGGCCGTGGCGTACTCGTAACAACAACGTTAAAACATTAATAAAAAAATGGTAATTCGATTTTTCTGACATCTGATCGTCAGATTGTCCCTTGAGACATTTAATTTAATTATTATTATTAATAATAATTATTTTCTTAAATGAGATGGTAGATGAGCGGTAGCACAAGTTGATTAGAACAAATGTGTGTGAGATGATTCATTTTTGGTTAAAGCGTTTATAATTGTCACATCAAATCCGCTACTTCAGTCCTAGAGACTTGTTTTTTAAGCAAACATCAGAATTTATTTCATTTTTTTTGTGAGCTTGATGCGGCCAAAGCCTATAAAAAAAGAAATCAAGCTATCGTTTTTTTCAAATTAGTTGTCACTTTTGATAGCTTGCCAATGCATTTAAATATTTGAAAAATTATTCTCAATTTTGTTTGATTTTGATTTTGACAAAACACGAAAATAATTGCCCTAAAACAAAAAAAAAACATCTCACTCGATCATGCTCACCCGGTAATAGCTCTTACGCCATCCGTCATGCTTTTTGTCCACAACAATCAGGAAAGTGCATATAAAATGCACATTTTATTCAACAATCCTCCTTCCAGACCAAACCACCACCTCTGCAGATAACTTCCAACGACACGGGCACGGTGGCGCATCGCAGCCGAGACATTTGACGCTCTTAAGCAAACATCAGCCGTAACAGCCGCCAACGCGTTCCAATTTTTTCTCCCCTTTCCGTCCTTCCGTCCGTCCGTCATTTGTCGGTTCACTTTACCCTGTACAAGCGTGCGGCAACAACGCGACACATGTTTATTGGTGGCCGTTGATGGAACAACCCCCAAGACAGCAAACCCTTCTCCGGGAGGCCTCTATCTCACAACCACAGTCTTCACTCTCTCAGTCCCACCGTGCTTGTAATAAAAGCTTCTCCAGGCCAAAGATTCACCTTCGATGGAAAAAGGGTTTTTATTAATGATTTGCAAAAGACACTTTGCACTTTTGGAGCTGCAGCGGTGTTGGGATAGAAGGAGACCGCAACAGCTGGTAGATCGACGGTTGGAGCGTGCATGAGGGAATGGAAAGTTCTTTTACTCGCTTACCGTACCCGGGGCTCGTGGTGGGTGTGCAGATAACCGAGTGATCGAGTGCTGAATGCTAGACAGCCACTCCAAGATGGGAACTGAGAGATGGTGGTAAAACGGGGGTGCTATTTCGTCTACGAGTTGCTGGCAAGAATCGCCGTACACCGTGAAGCATAATTGGTAAGGTCGTCTGGTAGTTGAGCTCGCGTTGCATTTCCCGCTTGCTGCGACCGAGTTGTGGGACGCCCACGAAGGGTGAAGGTTTCGTTCCGCCCACGATCATTTGTATCGTCGATCTTCATCGGCACGTATTGTTGATGATGATGCAGCGGCTGCTGCTGCAGCGCTTGGTGCTGCTTCAGTTGCCTAAAGTGTCAAAGATGTTATCGTTCAAAGTGATGCGAATCTGGGGGTGGACTGTAAGTAGTCGTTTGAGCCAACTTCCTCATGATTTATGACTATTCTACCTCAAGCTTAGCTTAGCAAACCAATTGTCTTGCTTGCGGTTTCAATTCCTGTTAGTACTCTGGCAAAATAAAAACAGCTCAAAAGTGATCTTGGACAACACCTTTAGCGCTTCCCGTCATTCACAATCGCTCATCATTTTGTTCGCCGCCAGACGGGGTACATGGCGCTTGCATGCGATGTCGAATATAAAATGCAGCAATGGCCATCACCCACCGATGCTGATGGTCAGCTTATGGTGATTGCGAGGTGATTTTCCTGTTTCGCCCAAGTTGCTCAAGTTTTCGGGCGAGCGAAGAAAACGATAAACAATCCCAGTAAAGTGGCGAGCGAATTGCTAATAGTTGTTACCGCTTTACACAAACGTTGCCTAAGCAGCAGAGTTGCCGGTGCTGTTGGTGGCTTCTTTTGTTGTGCTGCTGCTGCTGTTTTACGTGTTCCGTGTCTTATTTTTGTGGGCGAATTTTTTGGTGTTGCAACTTTTTCCCTTTTTCCTCTGGCGAGGGTTGGCTAAATAATGAAGTGCATATTGTTTTGTTACTGAATGCGAGGTGTGTTGAGGTAGCAGTCACGGGTAAAGGGAGTACTTTTTGGATAGCATATTAAGGACGGGGGACATTGTCCGTACTTGCTAGTGTAATTTCGATTTTCACTAGCGCATTAGGCGGCGGCTGACCTAAGCATTTTGCCAAACAATTTGGAGTCGCTTCATAAAATATGTCATTCTTCTATGTTTTTTACTTAAACTTTGCTTTGTAATTGATAGATAAATATGTTGTGCAAGTATTTCAGCCATTAACGCATAATAAAATGGTGGAAAAACTATTTAAATTTGAGATCCTGCACGACCTCGATGACCAAAAAAAGCTTCCACCAGCCGCCGCCAGATGCGTTAGTGAAAATCAAAATTACACTGGCGAGTACGGATAATGTACCCCGGCCTTTACATGATTATTTTTTACCTTATTTAAACATTATGCAGTGTATAGAATGCTGATTATGCGAAATCCTCACTTATCTCACGACGAAAAATACTTAATAAAGTCAAACAAATTGCATTTTAACTGTAGATTGTATCAACGATGATACTTCATAGATAATCCAATCGTTTAACTCTTCCTTTTGCTTGCCCAAAACCATAACCATCACTCAAAACAATTCATCTTTCTCAGCTCTCTTATCTAAATGACAACAACTTAACTGATCCATTCCACCCGCTGACACTATCTGTATCTGTAGCAACTAAAGACCGCCAAACTCCGCCCGTTTGCACGCCTTTCGCATTAAACAAAACACGAAAACCGCTCGCAGTTAATTCGCCCGCATCTGATAGCGTATCATCAGCATCACTCAACTCACATTTTATCTTTCTCACCAGCACGAAAACAAACCATTCCAAAAAAACATCCACCATGCCGGTCCATTCTTCACACCCTTCGTTGCTGTTTTTTTTTAATGCTGCTGCTCCACTCTCAACTTCACGGTCATCACCGGAGCAACACCGTTTACATTACATGTACGATTTGTCAAGTAGCATGCGATTCAACCCAGCAATGTCTCGCCGCGAAATGCAAGGGGTGCGCAAAACCCATTCATTCCACGCAGTGGCCATAAGCACTGAAAACCGTTGTCTGTGTGCGAACACACATTAAGCCCAACAAACGGTCACAGTAAACTCAGCCTTTAAGCCGGTGACAATGCGCCCGGCACCGGCTGGCCACTTTTCGTCCGCTGCGCTGTGGGAAAATAAAAGGTTTTTTTTTTTTGTTTTGTTTTGTTTTGGGGGTTACCTAAAGTGCATTAATTTCGGGTTTGGCGTTTCCGAAAAGTGTGCTGGAAAATGCTAGAAAATGCGCCGTGAAACAATAAAACGATACGATGCATTCTTTCGGTGTGCGCGCATACACAGAGGGTTTTAATCTGAGCGGGTGGGTTTTGGGTTGGACGTGTGAATGCGTTTCTTAGCTGCGACAGAATGGCTCGCATACCAATCAAGGACGCTGCTGGCGACCCAAATGATGGAATGTACATCAGATCAAATTCTTTCAAGAAAGAGATTCAGGGCGAAAGAGCAGGATGGAAAGCGAAAGAGACCAATGAATGCAATTTGGATGTTCAACCCTTGTTCAATGCGCCATTTAACAAGCAATCATTTTATAACGACAGCATTCGTTTCCCATTCCCTCCCTCTCTCTGTGCTTGTTGCTGGCGCGCGAAATACTGTCACAACCTGGCCGGCTACATCAGGATGGCGGGACAGTGGGAATTAAAAATGCATCTTATGCAAATATTGATCTTTACGACGTGCGAATGTGTGGCTTGGGCGCGCTTGCAGCCTCGTGCATTGTACGGATGATGATGACGATCGTACAGCCGGTTTCAAGTAGCCGTACCCCTTTATTTTGCTTCCCTTGCAGTGTCCTCACCAGTTCAGCATCTTTCTATCGAACAAACAACTCGTATTTAATCAAACAATATTTTAGTTTTATCTCAAACTCAATTTTAACACCTTTTGAGTGTGCTCTGTCCCGCTCACACACAGCAAATTTGCAAACAACCGGTTCACCTCAACACCCAACGCTTAGTTTCTACTAATCTGATGACGATAAATTAAATACAAGCGTGATTCGGCGTACTGTGTGGCATGAGCGATGAGGATTGAAGATGAAAAATGGTTGGCTTTACTTTACTGCCTTGGCTATTATTATCATGCTACGGGGACAAGCGATGAAAGTGAGCTGCTTTCTTGGCGTATTTGTAGACGCGTGTATTTGCGGTTGAAATTGGTCAGCGTATTGGCACATACAAAGACGATTCGATGCGTTACCGTGCGCGTAAAGTGAAAGATTGAAAAATGAGGTTCGTCGCTTTATGTTTCGTTCAAATCTCTTCTACTGCAATGGCTCAGCAATCGCTCTTGCACAACGTTTTAAATGATGTATCACTTTTAGTTATTTAATTTGTTAAACTCCAACACCACGGCATGCCTTATCGAATGTACTAGATCAGACACGATCAATGGGTTTAACATTCCATCCGATCCAACCACCACGAAGCCACACAAAAAAAGGTTGCTCCTCTCTTCAAACCGCCCCGGGCAAGGATGCAAATTTGACACTCGTGGCCCTCCCGGGAGAAAGGGGTGCTAATGGCGAGTTTATGGATACTTTCAAACAGTTTCCAGCCGTGAATCGTGCGTGAAACCGGATCGATTGTGCTGAGGAATGAGGATCGCTGCTGCAAGAACGGCCACCCTGCAGGAGGTGTACGGTTCAATAAAAATCAGATCAAATGCGAGAATTTATAACCCCCGAAAGGAATGTGTGAGTGTGTTTTGCACAGTAATTAAATTTCAATTTTCACACACACACACACTCACCAACAGCACCACCAACTGAGTTGACCTAGAAACAGTCAAAGGAAAGATTGACAACTGTATTATTGTTGCCGCTTAAAAAGGAACTACTTCACAAGTGGCCAGTCGCTCTTTTTGCTGTTTGGCGTGTGTTAATGTCAATATGATGAACACAAAAAAATATCCAAACACTCGTACGCATTGTTTACCTCTCACCTTAACGGCAAAGTGGCACTTGTTGTTTCCCTTTTTTGTTTTGCTGGAACTCATATTTGAAGAACAAAAAACCCATAAGCTTGACACCAGAAATGTCAGGTGCCGAAAATTAACACACTCGTTAGCCGTTGCCGTTGCAGGTGTTAATGAGTTAAATTACCCTGCCAAGAAGTCAATATTTGTATTGCAACTGCTCACCGGGAGCTCGTTGGTGCACTTTAATCTCGTGCCGAGTTGCAGCCGATAGTTCGTGCCTGCCTGTAAGCACCTAAAATGGATCATTAATTTATGAAAAACTGCACCGCAGACTCATCTCGCGCACGATTAGCATTCGGTACCAGTTTGGCGAGTTTCCAGCGCCACACGACCGCCATAGAGACTCATTAGAAGGGGGAGTTAATGTGTGTGTGTGTGTATGATTGGAGTAAATTGTTGGGGCCCGATCGAGACGTGTTTAGAATTATTGATGAGACTCCTTACTTTTCAAAGTGCAAATAAGATGGTTATTAGCAACGCATCACCCCTCAAACGGTAAGCATGACAAACACACGTGTAAGCGCCACATTCAGGTTCGTCGCCAGACGCCGGTGGCTATCGAAATTATCTCCCCCGTCGTGATCTACAGACGCAAAGTCCCATTTTTAACACCAGCAACACCTGTGCAAGTGGTAGATCGTGGCTGGGCTTAATGACGGAAGCTGAACTGCAAGGCAAGTGGCACGCTGTTTGCAATTATTTTAGTGGAAATACAATTCTTGACCTTTAATCAATCCGATGCGTGTGAATGGATGTTGTTAAAATAGGCTTACATACAAAATAATAGGCCACTCACTAGTCGAACTTTCAAAGCATTTTAAATATCAAAAATATAAAAACTAATCATATGAGTCCAGTATTGATAGCAGATTTTTTGTTGCTACCGATTTTAAAGGTTATTTTGAACATTACTTCGTTTGGTGGACGCACTTTTCGGTCGCTTTGGTTCGCCGGCAGCCGCAGTGTACCGGTTGATAATGCATTATTTACGTTCGCAGCCCATCTTCCGAGCATAACCTTTAGCGCGTTTCATTTTCACGATCACCCTTTTTTTGCATCATAAATTGTCGTCAATAGCATAGCGTCGCAGGTACCTTGAATTATCGCGCATAATAAAATGAAATGTGCTAAAGCCGAATGGTGCCGAAAATATTTCGACAATTTACTGCGACCGTGCACCTTGACACGGAGGGTTGAGAAAAAAAGGAAAGGAAAAGTTTATCCATGGACATGGGTTGTCCGAAAGTTCATCTACGCTATAGCTTGGATAAAGAATGCAGCTCAACTTTTCGGTGATGACGGTTTGCCGTTCAGACTTTGCGTTTTTTAATAAAGTTTTTTTTATGAAGAAAGCGTAATTAAAGACACAACATATTTATTTTTGTTTTGAATATGCACTTAAATAAGTCAGTAAAATAAACAATCATTTATACTCCGCACGCTGCAAACATTGTCGATCTGGAAAAGCTTTCACGCATAAATATCATACCCGCATTGCCTAAATAAATAACCCTCTTTTTTGGCAAATATCAATACCATTAAGCTGCCCTGCGCACTGCTCTATAACTATGCAATAAAAAGCAAGAATTTGCAACCTCATCCACGTTGATCACCCACTGCCACAAACTTTCATCGTCCGAGGATCGTTTCATCCGGAAGAGAAAGAGAGAGAGAGGGAGAGAACGTAACCGAATTGAATAATACCCGTCCGCCCGAAATCCAAAAGGTTACCATTCGCCCGGCCATTGTTCGCAGCCGGACCAATTGATGAATGAATTATCAGTTCCGCTGGGAAATGACTGCAACAAGCGCAAGCGCAAGCAGGAAACCGATCCATGATGGTCGACTTTTTGGCACGATAGTTATGTTGCACTTGGCTTTCTCCTCCTCTTCTCCCGTTCGTGTGGCATAAATCTGGCTAATAGTTTATAGGTCGGAATGTCCACGAGCACGCCAAAGCAAAGGAAGAAAACGCGAGCCGGGACCACGCCAGGCATTACGCAAGAGGTCAAATGTGGCCGTGGTTGATTTATGATTACGATCGTGCCGGCACACCGATCGGCAAACCGATTCTGCTTCCGTTTTGGTTGGTGCGTTTGGCTGCGCCTTACATGAACGTTTACGTGGACCCGCATGCTCATTGACTTAATAATGTACTTAAGCGGCGAAGCGGGGCGAAGATTTATGTGACATTCCATGAGCCTGTCATGATCCCGCGCCCCGAGGTGAGACATCTTTTCTTCTCACAAAATCATCGACACTCGATGATTAAGTGTTGCAAATCGCTGTCCCCGCTGCCTGTTGCTAGGGACGGTTTGGATGACCCCCCGAAAACCGATGAACCTTCCCGAAGAAGTGCTTTGACATTTGGCTGCGTTGTCGTTGTCGTCGTGGTCGTCCTTTTGCCAAAAATATTTTTCCCATTACGCTTCGCTACCTTTCACGCCCCTATACAGGATGACCCGACGATAAAAAAAGCACCAGCAACAACCGCCAAAATGAAGGCGAAAACCTCAAGGCTAGAGCCCAAAGACGAACCCAAAAGTATACCGTGCGCACACGGCCACACGTGAAGATGAGGAGCTATTTCGAGGACGAAATCAGCCCCAGGACATCGTTAAGAAAGATGCGCTGCCATAATTTTAGCTCACTCTCTCTCTCTCTGCTGCTGCTGTCTCCCTTTCGTGCGCTGGGAGTCTGCACAGCTTTTTAGGTCACCTCACCTCGGATGCATGCGCGCATGCCGCTTGCTCGGTGCAGCTGATCTCAGGTTGCGGGGTTTGCAGGTCAAAAATGACCGATGTGTAAATCGGTTTCGGTTACGTTACGAGCAACTAGAGACCGTGACGCCCGGTCCCCAGCCCGCTCGGTACGGTGCAACTAGCCCAAGTGCAACTATTATTTTTTGTCTGTTTTGCAAAAAAAAAGAAGACCCAAACCCCACCCAAAAAGCAAGCGCGGGACCTCCCGGGCATCATCAGAGGCCGGAGAATTTGTCGGCGGTATGAATTTCTGCTTCGTAGTAGTTTCTTTTGCAATGATAAACGAAAACCGAAACGAAAATAATAAAAAAAAAAACCGGCGACGAAATAAATACACTGAGAAGCGGTCCGAACGCCATTCAAAAGACTTCAATGAGCGAAGTATGTACGAGCGAGCGACGAACCTTTGCCATGCATGTAATTCGACCGGCGGTGGAGTTGTATCGGTTTCATTCATCATTCACTGCTCCCGACTGTGTGCGTGTGTGTGTGTTGGGTGTATGCAATTGATCTTACTTTTTTCTGCTGCTGGACCAATTGGACCATCATGTCTTCAAATCATTAAAATTCCTCAATTTCGCTCACCACAGAAGAGTTGCACCCCGAACATCACTCTTCACCTTCCCTTTCTCCCAAACAAGACTTAATCTGACCAACTGAGGTTTTGTTTTGAAACGTACCTAAACAATAAAACACAAGCAGCAACAACATTTAACAACCAAAGCAGCAAAAAAAACACGTCATACTTTGCCGTTCAAACCGTACGGGTAGGAAATCTAATCGTCGCGGGTCTGTCTCGCTCACGCTCACACTGAGGAGGACTGTTGCGCAGGCCTTCCACATCGGCATGATCTTCGGCATCATCACCACTCGTCCTGGGCCGCAAACCGTGCCAAAAAGGTCGAGATGTTAACGCCTGTAACTAAATGTGTACGTGTGTGTGTCGGTGCGCCGGGAGCAGCAGCAATGTGCGCGCGCGCGCGCCCGAACATTTACTCTTATGTTTGCGCCCTTCCCCTTGCAGTACCACCACAACCACCACCACCCCCACCGTGGATGCACTTTTTTGTATCACCCTCTGCAGGCTACTCCACCCTGTCCTCTTTCATTTGCGCCAGTACACCACCTCGAGGGAGGCAGCCTCCAATGGCTAATGCTAGTCTCCGCCAAAGATGCTTGCCTCGCGTGTACACCTTCATTTACAACATATACACCTTTATCCCACCTACCCCCCAAACTTCCATGAAAGGTTTAAGTTGCTTCTTTTTTTTTTCTTTCCCCCCTCCTCTCCCTCTCCGTTCGCAAAACTGTCCCAAAGCATCTATCTTTTTTGTTAAGGGTTTCCCGTCGTTTGCATTCGGCCGCGTCGTTTCGGTGGCGGATTCGATTTGCGATCATCGTTACTTCTGCTGCTCCTTCAGCTCCCACCTCTGCGCACCATGCACGCACAGGCACACAGCTGCCGTCGTCATCCTCCTCCCTGTGTATTTTTTTTTTTGCTTAAATCCTTCCCATCATCAACGGGTGTCATGACGAGGATGACGACTCGGCGCGGCTCTGTCCCTGTCGTCGATCGTCTTCCCTCTCGACCAACGATCACGACCGTCGATGAGACACCAAGGCAGCCTTCAAGCCCATCCCCATTCCGCCCCAACCAGGCACCCGCTCACGCTCACCATCCTTCCATTCCCCCCCCCCCACACGCGGCCCAAAACCGATCGGGCCCCGGGTGGTAAGATTCGGTTCCTTCTCCCTCCAAGCGCAGTAGGGTAGTTGCGCGTTCGGTAGTAGCGCGGCAGGCAGGCAGTAGTCGGTACCGTTTACTCGCCATCATCGTCGTCGTCATCGTTGCTGCTGTTGTTGTTGCTGTTGTTGTTGTTGTTGTTACTGTCGTTTTCGTTGCTGTGTTTCTCCTCCCTTGTAAATCCATCTTGTCGAGAGCTTCTTAACCGATCGCGCACGTACTAACACACATCTTTTTCTTACGTTTTCATTTTTCTTCGCCCCATCCCGCTCATTCTTACCGCACGGGGCCACGGGGTGGTGGGTTCTTTTGCCGTGACTTTCTTCGCCGCACGCCGGCTTATAAAAACGCGGCCCCTGGGAACCAACAGATCAGTCACAGACGTACCCTCTCTGCCTACGGTCGTTGGTTTATCGTAACATCAGTATTGGTCAGTTTTTCGCGGTTGCAACAACCGAGTTTCGCATACACAACAACAACAACAACAACAACGCAACAACATGTTCCGAGTGGTGAGTTTTCCGTTCCCGTTGGATCGCTGCTTTTATGGTCGGCTCAGGGGGAAGAGTCATCATTCTGCGTCGGGCATTCTGGTGGCGGTGTGCAAGCAACAAAAGGATATTCGCGCAAAAGGAGCATCTCGCTTTTTGTTTCGTTTGGTTCAGTTAGATCTTGCTGTTGTGTGCTTGTCTGTGTGCGAGTGGATTTGGACGTTGGAGACTTTCGTGTGATCAGGAGCTGAACGTAGTCATGAGTGAACGCTTCTTGAAAAGAGCTGTGTTGTGGAATATTTTTCGTTAAGCAATTAGTGATGGAGCTGATGTTTGCTTTATTGCAAATTGTTTATGACAGTTATTGGATCATTTATACCTGATACATCTTGTGGTAAAGAAACCAATGTTTTAGAGAGTTTTAGTTCAGTAACTCACATCGTAGATATTCAAACTGGATAGACATTGATGCCTCTCAGTACATCAATTGTTGAGGCGCACAGCAATGAGCTAGTAAAGTGTAGAACTATACAGTTGCATTGCGATCCTCTATTAAACAAATTAGAAATAATTCCTCATATGTTCTTTCAAGTCATTAGATATCATTATACCCGACACAAACATAATGTTGATTGCTTAAAACAGGAGCAATATGTTTACTTAATTACTATTGTAAGGCTTCAAATTTCATAAAGTGCACGATTGATACAAATAGGAGCAATACTATTGTATTTGAGTTAATATTCGTTGAACATTTTGATTAGAGTAGAAGTACATTAATACTTTGAAGAGAACATGACTTCAATATATGGTTCTTGTCGTTTGGATCTCCACGCATTTGACTAAAATGAACCGACGGCGAATGTCACATGTGTCCATGGTGTTCATAGCTTCAACAATATTCAATTAGATCCTTGAAAGTCAATCAAATAGTCTCGAATCCAATTCGAAGATACAAGTAAAAGTCTGTAGAAACTCTTAAATATCATTTTGCATTGCGAAATTATAGCAATTTTTTAGAATGTAACAAAAAGTTTGGAAAACAATCATTTCTTCAACATTTTTAGAGTATCATTACTCATTTTAATATCAAAATTTCAACTCATTAAAATTTGGCTTTTAATTTTCCTATGCGTTTGAATTAAAGCATTTTAATACAATCAAATCTGCACATTAATTCAAGCATAATGAAAACCGACGTCTCAGTTACACTAATCAAGATTGTTGATTAGACACGAACGCTAGCTCCAAACGCTTCGTTTCTAACGTCTTGCCATCGTACAACGAAAAGCGCCGTACAATTTTCACGATCATAAGCAGCCTGACAATATCTCAGCATGCTATCGTTGTCATCGTTTCTAAGCGCAACTAAACTCAACATACACACAGCAACACAACAGCAACACACAAAAAAACATGCAATCTTTCTCTCCATCTACCGTCCCCATATGCCACACGGGTAAACAAATCTTGTTCATAGCGTACAGCAACAATGTTGTCGCGGGCAGTTACGGCGCCAACATCACCGTAAGTCATCACCTTGAACCAGACGCTCGCCCATTATCGCTGTCTTGTGCAATGGGTGGCGGTGGTGGGTTGGATGCCCATGCATTGCATCTGGGCACGGAAGCAAAACGATTTCCACGACGACGATTTCCCTCCTTCCTTTGGCTGCTTGTTTGGCAAAGCTTGCTTACATAAAATCAAACAAAACGTACATTAGCCCATGTGTGTGTGTGTGTAGGTGTACCCTTTGCCGCCCAATTAAGAGGCAGCACCACAGGGCACCATCACCAAAAAAAACACACACACCAGCGTGGGAGAAAAACTAGTGCAACTGCATATTTCTCTCAACACAAAAGAAGCGAATTTCCCAAACAATGGCGACGATGAGAGAGGTAGCAGCAACCAGAAGTAGTTGCACACCTACCCGTGCCACCCACCGGACCAAGCCGGCAAGATCTTGCTGTGAAACTATGCCACGAATCTTCCCATGGCAGCGCAGTTGGCGTTAGAGCGTCACCGCGTTTGACCGTGCGCCGTGTACTGCCCAAAATGTAATCAAGCGACATCGCACGATTCATTCGTCCGGAGATTGAAACAAATCCCTCCCTCTCCTTGCTTTGTTATTTGATAGTCAACGCGCACAGCAACATCGAATGAGCACGAAATTCTAGTCACCGTCCGATGCGAATAGCCCAATCTTGCCCAATCACTCCAACCACCAGCCGGGGCAGCGATCAGTCAGATGTTGTTGTTTTTATGACACTTGTTTTTTCGATCGCATGTTCATTCCTTAAATTAACCTCGCGCTTAAAACGACCAGCGACCTTCCAATTCTGAGATGATGCTATTTTTAATGCCTTCTCCTCGAAACTCCTCGAAAGCGCCATACATTCGATACGAGCCGAGGTTGTGTGTTGATGAATGGGCCAAACAAAACATCGATCAGTTGGATTTGTACAAAGGGGGGGGGGGTCTACTTTACAGCCACTAACACAAAAAACCTCTACTAAGATCAATGATGGTTAACTCATCGATGAGGGCTCATAAACGCAACTGTCTCGCGTTCGCGCCACCACGATAAGCAGTTGTCAATGAAACGTCGCCACTAATGATCGGTGGATTCTGGAAGGGGAAGGGAAGTAATCGGCTTCAATTACCCGCTATCAAAGCGGATGGCCACCACCGCAGTGTGTCGGATGTGTAGATGCAGGGCGATGATGACTGCGATGATGATGCCAGCAATTATGCATACGAGCAGGAACAGAAGTCTAGCTAACACACAACATACGTCCCTTCGACTCGATCGGCCCCCGGTGGAATGATTGATCATCTCGAATCGAGTGGAAAAATGCATCACTTAAAAATGCATTGAAGTGATTGTTGAGTTTGCCGCGTGGAGATCTGTCTGTCTTGTCACGTGTATCGTGACGCCCTTGGACTACCAACAGGAAGGAAGATGTCTCGATCTTGATACGCGCACGATTTGTTTGTTTGCTGTTTGCAGCTCGCTTGTCCAAGCCGTTGGAATACTCAAGGACAGGGTGTGTTTGGTATCAGGATGTTGTGTCACGTTGTTTCGTCCAAAAACAGGAGTTAGACACGAGCGGTGCTCGCGTGAAGCAGGTGCAGGCAAACAGTCCCCAATCTAACGTGCCTTCTCTTCAATCCCGTTTTCCAGTTCGTCATTGCTGCCCTGGCCGCCGTTGCCGTCGCCCAGAACCCGGACGCCGATGCGCAGGTGCTGAGCTCCGACAGTGTCGTCAACCCGGACGGCTCGTACCAGTGGAACTACGAGACGAGCAACGGTATCCGCGCCCAGGAGCAGGGCGTCGGTGGCCAGTCGGCGCAGGGTTCCGCCTCGTGGACCGACCGTGACGGTACGCCCATCTCGCTGACGTACGTGGCCGACGAGAACGGCTACCAGCCGCAGGGTGACCATCTGCCGCGCGAAGGCCCCGTCCCGGCCCACGTGCTGAAGACGCTCGAGTTCATCCGCGCCAACCCGCCCAAGGACGACCCGAACTTCAACATCCAGGCGCTGGAGGCCGAAATCGCCAGACTGCAGGCTCTGCAGTAAGCAGCAGAACGGGCGAGCGGAGCAGTTGGGAAGTTGACGCAGCCGTCACTAAATCTTCATCAGTCATTGAGAGCAATAAGAAAAAGGGAAGAATGGTAGACAGTAAGCAAGCCAGCGTAGAGAAGAGAGCAAGTGCGACACGGGTGCGCACACACCAGCGTGTGCGGAGTATGAGATTTTAGGGTGAAAAGCCACGTTTTCACTGTGACCTGTGCACATACTCACATGCAGCCAGCCGCTGCACGATGCAAACAACACAGCAAAGAACACACCATCAAGCCTTCCCGAAGAGCGAGAGTATTGCCGAAAGAAAACGTTATCGAGAAAAAGGGGAAAAAGGAGAGCAAAACGAGGTTAGAAGAAAGATTCTTACAACAACAAAAAAACGTACACTTACTACACACACAGAGAAACACACTACACTAGAGAGTAAAGGAAGGGAAAATGGCAACAGCATCCCCGGAAAAAGAAACATAAGAACAACCCACGTACACGGAAGGCAAAGCCACTAACTAAGCGAACCATCAGACGTAGGACAGCAGGCAAGGCGTCCACCTCTTTTTTGTTTTCAATTCTCTTACACCACACTACACTTACTGCGAAGCTGTAATACTTTTGTACATAATTTTGACTAGTTCATTTACAAACGTCTGTGAACAAAATACGAACCATTTTGTTGTGTTTCTTTTACTACGGGGTACTGGGATTATTTTTAAGAGAACGTTCACCTCTAGCGCTAAAGAAAGTAAATTCAAGCAATGTGTGTCCACAAAATAGCGCGCCAACGGTGTGCCGACTATGCTGCAAAATGCCACAACCCTTCACGATCACGATTGGTGTGGTCGTGGTAATGCCAGTTAGGCTGCGTTGCTGTTGCTCAACATCTCCAGTTTAAGGCTAGAGGTCACTTTCCTCCTTCTTTTTCTAGGCAGCAACCCGAACAGAAGCAACCCAAACGTCTAACATACGAGAGCGTCAAACGCATCCCACCTAGCAGTGTCGTACGTGCAGTGTGAAGCAAACACGACCAACAGAAACGCAATGATCAAACCTTAACGCCCGTTCCCGTTGGCGGAATCTGCTGCAAACAGATCGAAACGAGTGAAAGAAAACGGAGCAAAAAGATCACATCATAAAATACAGCAACCACAACCACAACGCGACGACAGGGAAAACGGCGGGTCGTTTTGATAGAGAATGTTTTGCATGCCAAACACATCTCCGCCGACGGGCGATCGCGATCGTTTGATTAGCGGGTTTGAGGGGGGTACAGAAGAAGGCAAACAAATACACGCGGAGCAGAGCAAAGATCAAATGCCCCGCGATCGTCGAGCGATCGTGGCAGACGATCCAAATGAAAGGGAAATGCAGAAGAAGAGGAAAAGCAATCACAGTGCGCGAAAGATAGCATCGAGATGACATAACTCATTCCCCCTTTTCTGCCTTCCTGTCACTAGGTCGTCGTTGAGAGACGATCATATTTCAGGGCACTGTCGGAATGGGTCGAAGGGAAAAGCTTTCCCGGCATTATGCATTCGTCATCGTCATCGGTCAAACGTATGGGGCACACCCGGGGGCTGGCGTGGTCGATGAGAACGCCCTTTCGATTACTAATGGTCGCGGTAATGGGGGGATCTAGTGGATTGATGGATGGGTTGTGCTGTACAAAAGCTTTAGAAAGGAAAAATGCTGTACCATGCGAGAACTAGATGAGAGATAGCTTTGTTTGCATGACATAATTTTGAATGATTCTGTGAAAGTTCTTATCAACGTTTATGGTAGGCTTGTGCTTGATGTCCTAAGCGCCCGCTGAGTTTGCCGAATTATCGATCCTCATCTAAGATTTGTATTTACTTACATAAATACTTCTTTACTTACTGGCTATAACTACTGTTCGTTTAACATATTGCTGAGTGGGTAATCTAGTTCTAAACAACTTTTCAGGTTTAGAATGTCATCTGGATCGCCCTCCAGGACCAGGATCGTCTAGTACTCAGGACATACTGCCATTGCAATAATAATTTAGTTTATTATTAGGCTGGGCAGGATTCTTTGAAGTGGTGGGCACTGGTTATCCGCAGTATCCAATTCCAGTTCCAATTGATATTCTAAAAGCAATACCAATTTCAAAGCAACTCTAGAACCGATTCCGGAATTAAAAGTAGAATCGATTCCGAAATCCCCGATGGCAATTGATGCAGCAATTGATTTTAGGGTCCATGCCGGAATTGAGCCTGGGGACGATACCCGTATCCATCCTGAAACCGATTTTGGAATCGAATCTGCAATAGAATCTGCAGTTATTGATAACAACCGAAACGCGCAACATACAGGGTTTCCCACGATTTATTGGTCTGTTCCCATGGTTTTTTGGTGCCTTCCCAGGATTTTTTGATCGTATCCCATAGATTTTTAGGTCGTTCCCATAATTTATTGGTATTTCCGATTGGATATCAGTACAATTGGACCAAAATATTCTGGGAAACGGCCAAAAAATCGTGGGAACGCACCAAAAAATCGTGGGAACGCACCAAAAAAA
>KB666510.1:186045-209040 GCA_000349065.1 Anopheles quadriannulatus | reverse complement strand
GTATACAAATATATTTCATGGCGCTTCAATCCATACTGGCTGGGAGACATTTCCTTCTCTGAGCAATGGAAGGGCACCTTATCCCGGGTGTACTCGGAAGGTTTGGTTTTAATCAATCCAGTTCATGATTTTGTGATCCTATGAGCGTGGCGAAGGTCTACATCATTCGGATTTCGAGGTTTTCTATTCCAGTTCAGTGTTCCAAATGGCATTGCGGGGTCTGTATCGTTTGGATTCCAGAAGTGGTTCGAGTATAGTCCAGATTAGTGGCCCAAATGACATTGCGAGGGTCTGTATCGTTGTAGTCCTTTCCATCAATGGTCCGAGTGACGTGGCGGGGGTCTGTACCGCTCCAGTTATCTAGTAAATCCTTGAAAGAACATCGTTCAAGCAAAGATCTTCTGTCTGCCATCAATGCCGATTACTCAGCCATACACATTGCACTCATTCTTTCTTACATTCATTCATACCTTCATCCATCACAAGCATACAAGTGATGTACAATATGTAACATATGGACAAACAAAAAGAAATAAGATAGGAGGCACGATTGCTGTTGCCAACCAATATGTTGATTGGTTCATAGACTGCAATGTTTTGTTTAAGGAAAGACACACAGTTAAGCCGTTTTTCCTATAGAAATTGAATATGGCCTTCAGGACTTCCCAGCCCGATGCCGCTAATATATCCCGAATCGGAATATCAGCACATTTTCCCAGTCTTTCGACCGCATCCAGCAAAGCGGGTCGAGCAGACTCGTATTCCACGCAGGACCACAAAATATGATCCATGTCGTGGAATCCAAGCCCGCAGCCTCATACCTTGGAGTCAACCAGTCCTATACGCTGAAGATGTGCACCCAATGCGCAAAGATTAGACCTAAGTCTAGACATCATTCTAATGAACGCACGGTCGCCAGGGTTGTTATGGAACCAAGGCTTCAAGCATACACGAAGAGTGATTGAATATAGAAACCTTCTGAGTTCATCCGAGTCAATATCCTTAGACTTATTGGTATTTAAATTAACTTTTTACAGAATATAATTAACATTCTTCCCATCAACGTCTCCTGGTTTTGAATTCTAGATAAGAAAATCTGAATTTTTATAACTGAAATTTTTTTATTGCCTCTTCGTTTGTAAAAATAAATTTGCTTATCACTTTGAAATAAGATGATTTTAGGAAAAAAATATTTGATATGGCTCAATGATTAAACCCAATTTGTAATATTGATTTGAACAAATCATACCATAATTGATTCATCAATTTGTACTAGAGTGGTATAAATTCCCATTTATATCTAGTTCATCGTTCAAAAGCAAGAAAAGGAATCCAATTTTCAATTCCTTCTTCGTTAATTGGTCATTATCGTTTACATTTAACTGTCCTTAACCCCCTCCTACGATAGATTGCTTTGTTTCTCTTTTGCCATTATCCACAACAATGTTTTGCCCTTCTGATGCTATTTTTGTGTCCCTTTTGCCAATGCCCTTTCCAAGTTGAGCAAGCAATTCCACCAGCATCGGCTCGCCCAGTTTCACTCCGTAGCATTGCTCTTGCTTGACGTCGGGTATAATTGGACAGCCAAAGTTGGGAGAAACACGGCAAAATACGCCAAAATGAAAACAGAAAAAGGTCCAAAAATGGCACACAACCACGAAGGTCAGCAGGAATTGACACCGAGCAAGGGAAGAATGGAAGGACAAAATACACACACCCATGAAGCATTACGGCCGACCTGTCTGGGCCCCGAGACCGCGAGCAGTTCGAAACTTCGCCCACCAACTTTTGCGTATTCTATTCCCTTTCCCTTCCCTGTTATGTTACTGACATAATTTTCAACCCTCCCACACACACACACGCACAGACGCAGCCGCACGAAACCCAACTGGACCCCGGGACGAGTTGTTATTGTGTTTGTTCTCGTTCATTAGAGATATTTTTACGAAGCCCTGGGCCTGACAACGATGCTGTGCGACGGTGCATCAATTCTACACAATTTTTTCTTCTTCCCCGATTCCCTCCCCCCCACACCGTTTGGGGAGGGCGAAAAATATATCTGTCATAAGTTTTTGTTTTGTGTGCGTGCGCGTGTGTTTTTACCTTACGCAGTTGTGGCAAACCAAACAAGAAACAGACAAAACAAAAAAAATCCCCCATTCGCTCCGAAGGTCCATTGCTATTTGTCCGTTTTGTTTTGCGCGCTGTTTGGTTGCGTTTTTGCTGGTCTTTGCAATAACATTATGTTTGATGCTACCGTGCCGTCTACTTTATGGTGCGTGCGGTGTTTCTCCACCGTGCAGAGGATGACGCTCGAGGCTACGAAATAAAACAAACAATTTTGGGGTGGTTCGGAGCGGTAGCGAAAGGGGGTAGAGAGCAAAAGCATGAAGCTGTGTGGGGGATGGAAATAGTAGTTTTTTTGTTATTCAACTGATTTAAAGTAAAAGGGGACGCTAGATTTAAAGGCGAGAGTGGTGGTGTGATTGAAAGGGCCAAGCAAAGGGTGAAATATAGCTGACAAGCAGAATTTGAGAGCATTTTTTATTGCTTTCAGCGTAAATGTTTTGCTACCACTGATTGGTTTATTCCCAACACGCGCTTTACCCAAAGCATTCATTTTATGTTGCATTTAAATGTTCAAACCATTCTACTATTTCCCTCCGAATAAAGTCACAACCAAATTGAGCGAATCCTGCCGCCCTCCAACAAATTTGTCGCTTCATTAAACAACGTTTCTCAGCAGGAGAGTCCTTCATTTTTTTGTATGTAAAAAAACCACACCCTTTCCTTGGAACACTTTCCAGCCCACCACAAAAGCAGACTTAGCAGACGGACAAAAAGGTATTCCCCCGTTCGGTTCGAGGATAACTTCCCTTCCGAGAAGTGTGGTCAGCTCAATGTTCTGCTGTTGTGGGACTAAATTAGGACGCAAGCGTTTCTTGGACTTTGTCCCTCACCCGAGGTCGGTTGGTTCAGTTCTTATCGTGCAGCTTATCAATATCGACCTCAGTGTTGTATCTCACCGAAGCAAACGAAACGACACATAGTCTGTAAAGTGAGGAAAGTTTTACAGAAACATCCGATTGATCTGTCAATCAGCGGGCAGTGCGTATCGCAGCAAAACCAGCGAACAAAACGTTCATAAGTTAGACACAGATTGAGCAGAAAATTATCTGCTACCAGGGCAGTCAAAGAAGGCCCCATAAATCTTTACGACTTGCAGACAGGCTTGATGGTTTGCTTACGTTTTTTTCCAACAGCACAAAAAAAGGAGACGAAACAATCCGTTTCTCATACGGAAAGAAGCACTGTAGCCATGGTTCGTGTGTCGGTAAATCCGCAGATACAGCCACACGAACAGGTAGAATGCCTGGCAACAATACACACTCAATAACCACCACCAACAATCACGTCAGCTCGGTCGACGCGACGTAGGAAAAGCCGGCGGAAAATGCTTCACATGAATAATTTTACCGAAAAAAGAAACGCATAGCGCATCGTGGCATGTTTATTCTCGCGCCCATTTACCATACCGCTTGCTGTTGCTGCTGCTGCTGTGTGTATTTGTGTTTTCCCTTTTTGGCGAACATTTCTCCGACAATTTCCCTGCGCTTCCGATGATTTGGGTTTGTACAAATTATCACTCCAACACGCAACCACACGTGGCGCGCTCTCAAGTATGTTTACGTTAGTCGTGCACCACAATTCGACCAGGTTTGGTGGTAAAGTGGGTTTACTCTTTCTGTGGTAGATGGGAAAAGTTTACACTCACCACCATGGCAAGGGAGAGAAGCTGGCAGGAAATACATATAATCATTAATCTCCCATTACTTGTGCCGGTTAAATTGCTTGCTCAGATAATATGGAGCAGCAGATGCTCGGTGTAGCTGTAGTGAATTAAATACACCGGGCACGATTGAGCGCAATTTTCTGGTGCGCTTTTTGGAAGAGTTTTCACTTATTTTACTGATTTATATATATATGGTAGAGAAGCGTTTGGGAAATAATTAAGGGTTAATAGAGATTTGCCGTTTAAATGATTACATTAGGATAGTTAGCTTCGTACAGTTTACATACTTTTTTTTTAAATAATTGTGTTTGTTATAAGAAAACAAACATTGGAAGAGCTTGAAAAGTGTTTCATCTATTTATAACGTAAAGATTGTCTTCAATAAACGATTTCATGATCAATTATTTTTTACCAGTTCATAAACGTTGAAAATATTTTTATTTTTTTATTATGATTATCTTTTATTTATTGTTGATAAAATAAATATAATATAATAAAATAAATGCAAAAACATTTTTAAAACCCTTTTTTTAATTAATACGAACTAAAAACGAAATTAAAACTTTCGAATTGAAAAAAAATAAGTTTCAGTTTTTGTCATATTAGGTGCAAGATTTGAAGATTTCAATGTACTTGCCATTCATTACTACGACAGATTTGTTGCTAGCAGCAGTAGCTTGAAATATATTGGTCTTTTGAAGCCAAATTTTAAGAATATATGATGAATATTTTGTAATATCAAATGACAAAGCCAGCAATAGAGAGGAAATCAAAAATTAATTCTCTTATTAAATTCCTCAAACCATCAAATTAACAATATTTTCAATGCACCGTCATATCAAGCAAAATACTTTCAACTTTGCAAACCGAACCCGTTGCCAAAAATCATTGCCTTCCGGCTCGAGTACAAGAACAGGCTAAATTCCTTCCTTCATTCCAACCAAGACGGAAGCGATGGAAACGATTTCAACACTCCATCTTCCAGAGATGACACAGAGGCGTAGGGTTAGGATTTATCATAGCGAGCGAAACGCACCGAGCGAAAGATGGAAGAATACAGTCGCAATCCCAAACCCTCTCCCTCTCCCCCTCCCCTGGGTACGGACAAACCGATCGGCAAACGTAACGGACGGGCCAATAAAGCAGGAAAAACAAAAACCCGGCGAACGAAAACGATGCTCCATTTCAGTTCGTTTGGGGGTTTGCTTGCTTGGTAGATGTGCTTGCTACCAGCGTGTGTGTGTGTGTGTCAGTGTACGCGTGTATACATAAGCTACAACGACACCGACAACTACCACGACGACGACGACGATGATGATGATGACGACGATGACGACGGCGCGCGTCTTTGGGGACCGGCAGCATCGAGAAGCTTTCCGCCGGCGAAATCAGTTTCCATCTGGACGGTAACGCGTTTGGTTGCGTTTCGGGGTTTTTCCGATTCAAGTGTGTTTCCCGTCGTGCTGTGTGAAGCCGTACCGTGCCTTCAAATGGGGTCTGGGAATGGGTGGTTTAAACAGGTAGAAACAGTGTGTTGTGTTGTGAAGTAAAATTTTGCCAATAGTGTGTTTTTGCCAAAATGTATAAAAGTGTTCAAATGTTCGTATTGCTTGAGTTAGAAATAGTATTAAGGTATCCATTGCGAGTGATTTAAAGATGTGCATGAATTATGAAATTGTTCCCTCAGCGTGATTGTGCATTTAACATATATTAAAGGTTACATAAATGTTTCAAAATAGTTCCTACTGCGTCGTCGAAAAAGAAAAAAAGTTATTTCAATCAATTTCCGCCATTGTGCGTTGTGGGCACTGTGCATTATTTAATAGCCATTTACCACGAAAAGTGATCGCTCGCCCGTTTGTGTGCGTTAAACCCGCGGGGGCAATGTGCAAGTGGTGCCAACATTGTGACGCTTTAAAGCGCGCCGAGTGCCGACGGTTCGATGTACATCGATCGTCAACCCGGGGCCTTGCTGACCCCGGTTCCGTGTAGGTTGTGAAGTGAATTTTTAATGATTCGCCCGCGTTTTGATTCGAGCACCCGCCGCCCCCCTAGCAAAAGTGTGAGTGAGAGAAAATTTGCGGAAAAATTGAAAACCTACCCTACTGCCCCGTCGATTGCTGCACATGGCGAACGAAACAATGCCAACTACACCGACTGCGGCTGCGATTGCAGCGGACGACGGTTCCGGTGGGTCACCGTTCGGCGAGGGAAATGTGACCGGAATTTCGGTGGAAAACCCTTCGCTGGTGGAGGGGCTGCTGGCGCTGGCAATGAATGCGAGCGGCGCGGAACGGTGCCGACTGCAGCAACAGGCGGAGGAGTTGCTGCAGGACGTTGCCTGCCCGTCGTTCTTCGACATGGTGTCCTGCTGGCCGCGAACACCGCCCGGTACGTTGGCGGTGCTGCCGTGCTTTGCCGAGCTGAAGGGCGTGCAGTATGATAGCTCACGTGAGTACGGGGATGGTTGTGGGTTTTTTTAAACTTGCGGTGCCAAATTGATGTGATTGAAGTGAATGGAATTCTAATGCAGCAGATGTTGGATTATTTTTAGTTGCAGTTGAAATTCATGAGTTCAATGAAATGTAGATTTCATGCAATAATATAACTATCGAAAAAAAATAAAACAGTTATCAAAAAGATGTTTGTTTTAGTTTGAAATAAAAATCCGTAGTTTACACAAGATTTCAAACACATTGTCTCTTTTATTGATAGTCATTTTGTTTATCAAACCAAATTTGTAATTAAAAAAAAATTAATTTATAATTTCCTGCGCAATTTTATCATTATAAAACATGAATAATTTGGAGCACAAAATACTTTTAACACGTAAATTAACCTACACCTTTTTGCTCATACTTAAAATAGCATTCACTGAACTTTAATGCAGTATATGCAATGTTTTATATAACCAATACAAATCTTATTTGAATCTAATTTGCATTTCGTGTTGATCTGCTCTTTTTTTGTGATTCTCCGTAAAATTCACTATATAAAAAGGGTTACAAATTTTCGATTGTAATTGTGGTTTAGTGGTTTGTGTGACTGTTTAGGACTATTTCATCGTCCAAAAGAAAAAATAAAGCCTAATACCTAATTTTCATTATAAGTTCAATTTCATTATTCACATTTCAAACTCCTAGACGTGACGGAACGTGATCGATTCCCACACAAATCCGTTGGTCTGTAGTAAAGAGTGTCTAGCCGACTGAGTAGTACTTAAAACAAATACCTGGAAGCTTATAAGCATAATTAATTTTTAGGCTAACGTGGTCGTGTGGCTCGATAATTCAAAAGAAAAATATTAAAAACGAAATTATATAAGTATTTGGAGAATAAGTCGGATATGAAATGATCATAATTTTGTAGTTTTTGTGTTAAAGTTTTGTGTCACTGAGCGCCTGGTGATATAAATATTAAAATAATATATTACTACAGAGCAGTCCAACGACATATTTATTGACGACGATCGCACAATGTGTGTTAAAAACAGTACAAACATTAGTTTCTCAACTCAAAAACAAAAGCTCGCTACCATGTAGGGCTGGCGAATTGCGAGAGGGCGAATCATTTGCATCGTATTTGTAGCGAACGTTGGTAGAAACTTATGAACGATATTTGAAGCATCATTTATCGGATCTGTTGAAAGTTGTTCGAATATAATTGAAGAGTTAATTATTTTTGAAGCGTTCTCTTCAATTGAGGAATTCCTATAACTTGTGTCAATAATATAATATTTTTGAACAGATATGCTAAAAATACAAAAAAAATACTTTAAAAAAAAGTACAAATCATTCATTAAATAATGTATGTTAAACAAATGCGGATCATGCAGTGAAATTTTGAAACAATTGTGCGTTACACGATAGAGAAACTAATTTTAACAAGGCTGAGAATGATTATTTATGAATATTTGAATATTTTGAAGAATGAATATTTTTAACATACAGAGAAATCCTGCATAACGAGTATCATCTGTTCCAGTGGCTCTCTCGTTATTTGGAAAACGGGATTTGCGGAAAGCCTTTACTAGATAATTTATATGGAAGGAGAGATAATAATTATTTTTTTATTATTATTATTCAACCATTACCTTGAAAAAGTGGTCATTTGCGTTAACTTTCATAGATATTTCCAGCTAGATTTTTTTCCACAAAATTAGCCAGATACAAAATCAAAATTAAAAATTTACGGTGGTAAATATTTTTCATTACAAAAAGGTTTCAACAATTTCCGATATTTTCATTGGCATCGCATCTACACCACAGTTGCATACCATATTTGAAGTCATACGAAGCTCTTCCATGTGGCAGCAGTTATCAGAATTTGCCTGCTTGAGCGAGCAGATCCAGTAGAAAACTATATCAGAAAATGATATTGCTCGTTATGTGAGATTTAGCTCGCTTAGAGGATTATTGTCTAGGGCTAATGCCCCGCAATATCAAAAAACCCCTGAAGACAGAAGGAAAACACCAAATATTAACAAATGTGTCTCAAACAAATGGCAAGCACCCACACAGGTGCAGCCAAGCTAATGGAAACTCTCCCACCTGTACCCAAAAATATCTCAACCGCAAACGAATCGAGCATTTAAATTCGCCCACTCGGTTCCAGAAAGCAATGGAAAAGCCAATTTCCATCCCTTCAAATGGCAAATTTTCAACATTCAGCTGCATAGTTTTGGGCGTAAACTATTGTTGTTCCCGCCACTGAAATGCTAAAATGCTCAGCACAATCCCACACAAAACCGGTGGCAAACAGAGTAAGAAAAAAAAAGCTGTGCAAATTTATAGGTTGCAAAATCCCGGTGAGACACGGTTCTTGGCACCCGGGCGTTATGATACCTAGGGCGGGTATATGACCTTGGCGGCAGGCACACCAAATAAAGCCAGCCAGTATCGCTGATAGGCAACGATGTACGCTTTTCGTATCCGATCGCAGGACAAAGATTAGGGACCGGAATTGAAATTTATGTTTACCGCCGTTGGGAGCGGTACGGATGGGTTTGTTCTTATTATTGTTACAGCGATGGTGGTGAATACTTAATGGAAAAATATTCTTCTAGATATGAAGAGTGAGGTGGATGGAGTAGCACATTTCAGGGTCATTGATCTGGTCGTTTCTTAAGATGATGGCTGATGAATTATGATTGCTATTTAGATTTAAATGGTAAGATGGATCGTTATCGTATTTACGAGTCGATTTCGACCTTTTCGGGAAAGCTTTTATTTTGCTCTTATATTTGTACTTCATCATACCCTCATGCCACATGCCATTATATCATATTGTCATAACCTATATGCGGAGAGGAAAATACCACATTTTGCGCTATTAAGCGGCATTAAAGCTTCAACAATAGCTTCCCTTCTTCGTATCAACAGATATGGCAATCAAAATGGCACTTTTCAAAAACAATATTGCCCTCAAATTCCCTCCCCCCCTCCCTCGCAGTGTGTTTAATAATGGTAAAAGCTGCTCCTGAAGAGCTCACTGCATTTATCGACCATAAACCCCCCCCCCCCCCCCACGAGTTTCTTCAGCCCCCAAAATTGAGATGAAAACCGTTGCCTCGGAAACATCAAACGCATATGCTCAAGTGTTTCACACAGATACGAAATATCTGCCAGTCCGTTCGTTTGCTTTTTGTTTCTTCACTTAGCCTTCGTTACCTTGACACTTCCCTATGAAAGAGGGGGAGGGGACGCCACTGACACAAACACCGGTTAGTGGATGAGCAGTATTTAACATTCCAGCGCCAGCAGCCGCCTGACGGAATGGCTGCCCGAGATAGCTCAACGTGTGACAGAAGCTGAGCTATTAGCTTCCAGATACCTCCCTGCTTTTGCCACACCATGACTTCCTTATTTTTAAACCAAACCAAGACAAAGTGAGAGAGAGAGAGAGAGAGAGAGAGAGAGAGAGAGAGAGAGAGAGAAAGAGGAAGAGAGAGAAGCGCTAGCGTTCAACAAGATCAACTCACCACACCTCCAGCAGTTCGGAGACGCACATAAATCACTCCCAACGCTGCTGTCATGGTCGGACGTCGTCGCATTGTTAGCCTTCACGTTATCGCCAGTCCTATCCATCCCCTTCGTGTCTCACCCGAGTCTTATGCTCACCACTGCCACACCACTTTACTCATCCACATACACTTAACAGTGCGGCAGCGGAGCAGATTTAGCTCCAACCATTTGCCCCAGTCTCGCCACTCCAGAGAGGGATGTGCACCTCGTAAGATGCCTCGCCTCCCAGAGGGCATACACACAGCCACTTCCTAGATTGTACATCCAGCACATCAAGTTAATAAGGTTAACTTTACCGTCGGCTCGAAAATCTCCGGTCTCCATTTCAACGGGGCACAGGCCCTGCCCGCGACAGACTCCAGGGTCCGCTAAAAGATAATCGGACAACTGGCTCGACCTTTTGTGCCGCATGTTTCGGGCCGATTGTTGCCGTTTGGCTTGAGGCGTACATGAACCAGTGAAATAGAAGTTTTCTCTAGGTGCGTGGAGGATACGAGCCCGAATGACTTGCAGGGGTAACCCTTTTCAGAACAATGAGCATGAAAACGTATCGTTTTCGGGGGAGGTTATTTTAAAGAAACAAAAACGGGAAAGTCTGTTCGTCTTTTCTCGTATGACGAATCACTAAACACTGCCGAGCTTCTTTGCAGTAGTAAAGCTTAACGAAGGTTTTAAAGGAAACTTTGTCTGCACTAGTTGAGCTGCTTTGGCTGAGGGTATTTGTTCAAAGGAAAACCCTGACACCGAGCCACAGTAAATGCCACCTTTTCCTTAGCTCGTACCATACGCTTGATGTTTTCTTTTCATCACCCCAATGTGCCACGCGTTGTTTCGCTGGACGGCTTATGTTTTGGTACGGCGAGCAGCAAGCACAAAAGAACCGGAGAGGAAAATGTGTATACCTCTGCAAGCGCAACACGCAGAAAGACAGAGGCGATTCCAGCCGAGCCAAAGGAATTACATTACGCTCGTTGTTTGCGTTGTTCTTTCCATAAGCGCACAGCGCGATATGCAAGGGCTACAGCAGTGCTCGAGCGTAGTTGAGATGATAAGCTTTTCTTTCCGTGCGTCTTTCCGTTGCGTTTCTTTTATTTTTGCCTTTCAAGCAGCCATTTTGTTCTTACATCTGTGAGGGCGGTTTTGCCATGAAGAGGCCGAATGTTAAACCGTACGCCGGCTGCAGAGTGCTCCCGAGCGGGGCCAAGCTTTCAAAGTCAACGAACAAACCCACCCAAGGACGCCCAGGTCCAGGGCAACGCGTGGCAGGGTAGAGCATGTATTTCTGGGAAAAAAATCATCCATTTTTACTTCCACCTTTCTTTGATCGAAAACACAAAGCGAACACAAAGCTTCTAGATAATGCAAGAAACCGGGCCAAGACTCCGCTTCCTTTCTGTTCGGATTGCGCTTCCCATTGCCAACCGGCCGCAACCTGTTGAGCGTGTTCGCCCACTTTCAGTGGAGATGGCAGGGCGTATGCACAGCACCTCCTACGGAAATAGCTTTCCAGCGCTGACTTCTCCGCCCGCAAGGGCGTGTGCGGCTGCACTGGCGAAGGCGTTCGGCTGATAATTACAGAGGCCGTCCTTAAAGTGGCCGACCCCATGGGCAGGGAACAATGGATAATGGACTTCTCGGTGCAATGCTAATTAACTTCCGCGTTGAGCCGAAATGGCCGAGCGCCGGTGCCGCGTGTCATTAGCATTCAGCGGGTGGGTCCGACTGTGAGACAACCCCCTTGGTGGACAGTTTAAGTGAAATTCTGTTTGTTCGTGGATGATTAATTATTCAGCGCATCGGGATGGGGACGCCCAGTGCTTTGTACGATCCGGTATCCTTCCCGGATGGGACGGTTCCTTCTGTTTACAGAGCGATGGAGCTGTTTGGCTAGTTTGCAAGATTCAATCGAACGTTTGATTTCCCTATGCCATTTGAAGTCCTTCGGTGAAGCACAGTGAATTGAACCGAATTGAACTAAACGAGCAACGAGCGTAGGCAAATTAACATAATGATTTTCGTACAAAAATTGCACACCCACTGGAAATGTAATCACTGATCAATTAGATGAAAAATGGAGAGGGAAAAAATAAACCGTCCTCATACGTACACGCGTGTAAATTAGGTTGGTGTGCTTCGTGGAATGTGCTAGCACACTCGGTTGAAAACACTTCAAAGGGTAATTGGAAGTGATAGGTTTTTGACGTGCGGCTGAACTTCAAACGCAAATGGATGAATGTTGGCTTGCGCGTTTAATTTTGTTTAGCTAGAAAAAGGGAGGTAAAAAATCAAAAGATGTAACGAGGTTATTGGTTGATTTTTCCATGCTGTATTGTACTGCTTTCCAAAAACTGACATCGACATGAAGGATTTGGAAATTATGCTTTAAATAACGTTTTGCGATTAAATTTGTTGGTGTATCTTTTGGAGCAATTGTAGGTGAGGCTTTTTTAATTCGAATTGCTTTTTTTTATATTTTATAATTTATAAAGATTATTTGTTACCGCTTGTCAAAATAATTAAAATCCAAATTATTTAAAAAAAACCTACAAATAAAATAGCAGTTTATACATTAGAAAAGTTGTCCAATAATCAATTCTTCCAATTCCAGAAAATGCGACCCGTTTCTGCAACGTCGACGGTACCTGGGACAACTACACCGACTACGATCGCTGCGAGCATCTCGAACAGCCGCCACCGCTGCCCAGCTTCGAGCCGGAAATTGAGCTACCGACGCTGATCTACTTCGTCGGCTACTCGATCAGTCTGGCCGCGCTGGTGCTGGCCGTCGCTGTGCTGGTGTATTTCAAGTGAGTAGCCCAACGGCCATGCCGGGTGGCTGGGAGATCCCGCCACGCGCCCCACTACCGGTGCCGGAAGCGTTACCGTTGTGATTAAAAATCAGTAACTACTCTGCCCGCAGGGATCTGCGCTGCTTGCGGAACACGATACACGTCAACCTGTTCCTCACCTACATCATGTCGTCGAGCCTGTGGATACTGATTCTTTCGCTGCAGGTACGTGTCATTATACGGAGTGCAGAAAATGACTCTCAAGAAAATTTAAAGCAAAACAGAGGATGGATCTTTAGAGGAAAGTAAAGCAACAAGCACTTCAATATACGCACACTTCCAAGGTTCCTTTTGTAGCGCTACATTTTCTTTCTTTTTCTTTCGATTTAACTATTTTCCCTTCGATTTCACCCTGTTGGGGTTTATCGATCCGACGCTTGGTCTGTTTTTTTTTTTCTTATGACTTTCTAGATTACCGTAAAGCTGGAAGTGGCGGGATGCATATTTCTCGTAACGCTCTTTCACTACTTCAGCACAACCAACTTTTTCTGGATGCTGGTGGAAGGTGAGTAAAGTATAGAAGCTTCAGACGGGCTTTCGATAGTAGCTCGCATCAATTTATTCCTGCCATCGTCGATTAAGGTACACCTCATTTCCCTTTCCTTCACTTGGATCAAACACTTTCGGTAAACAACTTAATTTTTCTGCCAGTTAACAGCAAGGAAGAGCGGTAGAAAAAAGCGTAGTTAAAGGCACAGGTTTGGAATGATGCATAGAAAATGTAAATTTATCATCGCTCTGCAGACTTGAACCAAGTACAGTGACATCGAGTGGGAAAGATCGTTCGCGAGGAAGCGTCAAACTGTATCGAGTACGGAGATAAATAGCAGCAACCATCTGCGCTCGACGTTATCCATTACCATGAGCCAAGAGCCTATCCCGTTTTTATGAAAAGGTTAAAGATGAGATCATGCGACACGACCACCACAGGCCCAAGTAGGAAAAACTTTTCCCATCACAACCGATACCGCTACAACGATCCATAAAACAAGTATCAACAGCTGCCGCTGGTAACGGTGGCGTGGAAAAAGGAAACAAAAAAAAAAACGGCCACCATAAAATCTTTATCCCATCATGTAATCATGGTGCAAGTTCGAGTAACTTTTGCGCGAAAGGGAAGTAGTTATTGCTGTTCCTTTTCCACCCCATTCTTAACCCATTCCGGAGCGCGTATCTGGAATGGTTTTGAAAAATGAGTTTCCATCAGCCCGGGAATCCGTTGGCTTGCGGGAACTACTTTCCGTTGCTCCCCTTCCCCTGTGACGTGTGCACGTACCGGGTAGTTTGCCATCATAATTGACTTTAATTGCTTTTCGATGTTGCTCGGCTGGTGCAATCGGCGGCGGAGAAGAAGGTTGGGCGAATTTATGGCACGGATAATTATAATTCGTTTAATTACCGAAAATGGTTACGCCGATGGTTAGCAGTAAGGGAAGTTTTTTTTTTGTCTGTTTGCTATCATTTGTTTCGTTGAATTAATGGTAAACTTAAGAAATATTAATTGCATACGTAATTTAAAATAATTTTCGATGTTTTATGGACAACACTGGATGTTTTAAACAGGTTTAAAGAATTAAAACGACTTTAATACTCAATGCATCGTTGCTAAACGCATTGCAAACAGTGTAAACTTACTTCGTACTTAAAGGTTTTTCTTCCACCATTTATGTCACCATAAATTAGCAACAAATCCCTGGAATTAAGTGTGAAAAATCGATTCAAACAACATCCATACTGTCCTCGACTTTAAAAGCTACTTCACCTGCTAAAGCACACAGTACGGATCGTGTGCATAAATCTTCCACTTTCTAGCTTCGAGTTTGCTACCGTTCTTGCACGACGTCAGCTCACCATGGAAGCTGAGTGTTTGCCATTCTAAGCTCACCTCATCGCACGGTTGCACGGGAAGCTGCTGCACCTGGCTCCGTGGGTTGGCTTGCGAGATGCACTTAATTACACTCTCCCACCCCGGCTCACAGGCTGTCTTATGAATAGTTTAAACATCAATTACCGTATTACCTTCACCCCCTGGTAGTGCATTCCGGCAGGCTTGTCTTTTTGAAAGGGTGTGCTGAGGGTGGGCTAATCTACGTATCATATCATGGGGAAAGGGAGCGAGCGAGAGACAGACGAAACTAACCGTGTAATTAGTTTAAAGCATCTGATTAATATATGCTCCATCAATTAGCTTGCGTTTGTGCACGCGGGAAAGGTGGGAGAGAATAGAGGAAGGCTGGATGAAATTATTCGAACTGGAGTCAGTTTGAGCACACACGAAGGTTGTTAGCTTAATGTTCTGTACGGTACCTAACCTTTCCATTTCGTTTGCTTCGGTTTTTTTTCAGGGCTCTACCTTTACATGCTGGTTGTGCAGACATTTTCCGGTGACACGTTACGCTTTCGGAAGTACGCCATCATTGGGTGGGGTAAGTATTGGATTTTGGGGGATAACATGGCTGTCATTGTGTATGGTGCTACAGGATGAGGTGAACATTTTTTGATATTTGTCGTGGGTAAAGTAAGGCAAATTTATATCCTCAACATATTGGTACAATTTAACTAATAAAAAAATTTAGTTTTCAACTCCTTCTTTGGGAATATTACAAAGTACCATGCGTCTCCTTGTAAATTCGTGTCCTGGAAGTCCAAACCATTATATGATCATTTTGTTAAAAAAATATGTAGAATTTTTATCAAAAAACTTAATTTTCCTTTTCTTCCATCAATAAAATAATTTAAAACAATAAATAATATGTAATTATCATTTATTGTAATACTATTAAACATAAAAATTATTGATTATCACAAAGTACCATGCGTCTCCATACCGAATAATGTCCTGCAAAGCAGGTAGTTCATACAATATTGTTATTAAACACTTTATATTGTGACTTGACCTTTGATAAATAGCAAATGATGTACCGTAATAATTGCTAAACATTCAACCTTACTTACCTTGCAATCGGATACATTGCACCAATTCGTAGTATGCTTCTTGCGCTTGCCTTCATGCGGCTCTAGCGCTTCGAAAAGTATTTGCGTACAAAAGTGAACAAAAACAGGAGCCCTGATTGTTGCTAATTAAAAGCCTATCCCAAAGCAGAGGTAGCTCCAAAGCTCCAAGCCGAAGACTTCAAACGGATGCCGCACCTGAACCCACGCAACCGGGCTGAAATCCTTTCGCTTGCAGACCAGCACACGGCAAATCGCTATGCTCACCCTTTTTGCGTACGAAGTAATCCATTCTGGGAGGCAAACTGAAACGCCGCTCGGGTTTCCATTCCGTTCGTTGTACTGTCTCGAGTGCAACAATTTCACTCGTGACCCGTGGGGAAGTATGAAGCGGGCTGGGGAAAGAAACGAGAGAAATGAAAAGTTTTGTAACGTAATACACACACAGGGCATCTGCGTGAACCAACCTTGCTGTAACGAATTCGACATACAACAGCTCTACCACCTCCTGCACCTGGTATAAGTGAACTGGGAATGTTAATTGCCGACACACGCACTGTTAAACCATTGCTTACCGGTTCTAGCTCGAGAGCTATGGGGTGGGTGCACTGATTGGGATGAGTAAACAGATTGATTCAATTGGTAAAAGCGAGCCAGGGTCTGGTTTAATCAACGTAAATCAGCTCAGTTTAAATTACACAAAATTTAATCTGAAACTCAATAGTGCACAGGTCCCTTACAGGTCTAAGTTGTAAAGGAAGCTGGCAAAGTGTTGCTAAGAAATCGATTTAATGATTTTCAATGAAACGAGCAGCCTTTTGATGTACCCTTTGATGCGGCTCTTAACCAAATAAGAAGATATACAGGACACTTTTCATTATTAAATAGGAAAAAAATGAACACCGTTGGCAAAGCTCATTGAAACATATTTATTCTAGACAGATTTTGTCAAACACAAACCTTTCTGCCAGCTAATCATTCTGTTATTTTCCGTTTCCCTCTCACCAGGAGGCCCACTGATCTTCGTTGGAGCTTGGGCCATCGCAAAGCCTTTCTTTGGCAGTGTCTCGAATTTGGAACATCCTAGTAAAGTAAGCAGCCAGCCGGATATTAGCACTAACTTCATTTCTGACCCTCACATAATCATATCAATCGCATCTCGCATATCATACTTCCTCCCCTTTTTGCTTTGTAATCCCATTTCCCGCTATGGCCCCACCCCTTGTGCCCGCGCGCTCTATGCTCTAATAATAAAAGCACCTTTCGGCCCGAAATTCCAGCTCGAAATAGAATGCTCCTGGATGCGTGAATCTCACATCGATTGGATCATCCAGGGCCCGTCCTGTGCCGTGCTGGTTATCAATCTCATCTTCCTGCTGCGCATCATGTGGGTAAGTGATGCGGAAAGGCATTTCCGGGCAGACGCCCGATGATGATTGATTCTCGTTTTCAATTGCCCGTTCCAAAGTTCAGCAACAACAACAACGACAACAAAAAACGAATGAAATGTCTTTTTTGAGACGAATCTTTTAACGCTTTCGGTGTGTGTGTGTGTGCTTTTTTCTTTCTTTCCATTTTTTCCCCCATTCGGGGTAGGTGCTAATCACGAAGCTGCGCTCGGCGAACACGGTCGAAACGCGCCAGTACCGGAAAGCCTCGAAAGCGCTGCTCGTGCTGATACCGCTGCTGGGCATAACCTACCTCATCGTCATCTACGGCCCGGTCGAGGGTGTCGGCAGCCACATATTTGCCATCACGCGGGCCATTCTTCTTAGCACGCAGGTGAGAAATTGGGCAGCGAAAATCCGAAAGCCGGTGCAAAGGGAAGAATGTTTGAAGGGTATTGAGCCAATTCGGTACCAGGTAAAGGGATCTACTGGCACATTCACACTGTGAACTGGCGCATTATGTGCACAATTCGAAGGGTTGGAGAAACACGTTGTGGATACGACTTGTTTGGGGGAGGTGAATTTGATTTAATTTTGGAGAAAAGGTGTCGAAAAGAATGTACCAAAAGGGATCACCGTTTTTCAGCTTTTTTCAGACATTCACACTCAGATATTTCAACAAAATTTGAATTTGAGTGGGTTGAACGCAATCTATGATATGAAAAAAGGGTAAAAGGACAACAAGTTTCTTCGCTAGACTAATGCTTAAATGTTTTACTTTGGCATTGTGTTTGCTAATTGATGTTTTAGTTTCTTTAACCGCTATCCAGAAGAAATGCAGTACATTTTCTTTATAATTTGTATCATTGAACGTGGAAGTAGTCAGTGCAAAGCGTAACGAGCGATAGTTATTTCGATTATCATTCTAATGGCACCGGACTGACCGCAACAAGCCATCACGAAAGCGTGACGAATGTGCCGTGCAGCAATGAAGCCAATCATACAATCGTTTTCTCGTTAGAATAATGGTTCTCTTCAGAAGACAAGCAATCGTGAGAAAAAAATTGGAATAAATTGGATTGATTTTTTATTGTTACAATTTCTAAAAGAGAAGATAGTTTAAAGTTGGATGCAATTTTTGTGTAGTGGTTTGAAGTAAAAATTCAATGATGCGATTGAATAATGTTTTATTTTAACATTCTCTTCCTTCACTTACCAGGGCTTTGTCGTGTCCCTTCTCTACTGCTTCCTAAACTCCGAGGTGCGCCAAACACTGCGCCATCACTTCTATCGCTGGCGGGACGAACGGAACATCCTTTCCGGCAAGGTGAACAATCATCACCGCAGGTAAGGAACAGTCTAAAGTGATTAGCCATAATTTTCTCCCCACGCTCAATGTGTATGTATTTGGGTTTTCGTTGTATGTATGTTTGAACGGAATGCTACACCCTGTTCACAATTATGCATCCTTTTTGATATTGTTTTTTTGTGAGGATTAAATTATTTTTATTTAATATATTTTACGGGTTTTCACCATTTTGTATCATTGAGTTTAGTATTTATGTTTGTTTATGCGTGTGTGCGTGTGTTTTTGTTTTCTTTTTTCTTCATGATTTTCACTCTTCATAACAAATATTATTGTTACACGGAATGCTTCCACGAACCGTAACACCATAAAACAAACAAACTCCACTGATGCCACTTGAACCCATTTCGTTCGCTCCCTCCTTCGTTTGTCAACCTCGGGCTAACAACATTTGGACTAACGGCGCCTATCGAATGGACCCACCGGCAGACCGACATTCAGCAAGGACAACTCACCCCGCTCGCGGACCGAAAGCACACGGTTGGTATTGGTAAAAGGACGCGCGTCGAGCGTTCCAGCAAAGCACGTTTTATATTGCCGTTTGCAAGTAGTTGTTGCTTTCATCCATGTTTGTTTGTTTGTTTTTGTTTTCTGGTGTGTGTGGCATTGTTTGGATTTTGTTTTTACACCTTTTTTGCACCTTGCTGTCATTCTTCACTCATCAGAAGTCACTCCACATGGCATACAGGGTCACTACAACGCTTTTCGCTTTTGTTTCTAAATTATAGTATGGTTTGCTAACAATAGAATAGAATTTTCTTGAAATCATGTTTAAACTATTTAATATCTATATTCATTTTTTTCATGCACCTTAACATATGCTTCATACACCACGCAATCCATATTTTTTTGTTTGGATTTATTTATTCAGCACAATTGTGCTGCATTTCCACGTTTATACCGCTTCCATCCTTACACAAATGCATCTGCTCTATTGCTCGGTCAAGCATCATCAGCAATCAGTGATTTAATTTAAAATGTGTTTGCATCGCTTCATCCCTCCCTCCCTCTCTCTCTGTCTGTGTTTTCCATTCCCCATTCAATAACATCCATTTTAACGAAACGCTTCAACCAGGGGCGAATGTTTACCGAACCAACGGTGGTAGCCGTAGGTGAACACACACCTGTTTGAATGTGCGATCGTGTTTTCGTTTCGCTGGAAAACATCACTTTGCAACAACATCCATTTTCGCTGCACGTGTTTTACCGTTCGCTTCTGTTTCGATGGCCAATCATCGTTTTTGAGTTGAGGTTTTGGTTCTTTTTTTCTTCTTTCTTCGGTTTATTTACTTGCATACTTTTATTCCACGAATTTCAGTTTAACGACGACCACTTCGGCACCATTAATTTGATCCCCTCCTCGTGTTCAATTCCTGGTGGAGTATCTGTTTTCTGTTTTAATTAGTCCATTTCCCAGAACAAAGGTATGGTTTTCGTTTTCCTATTTATTCAATTGTAAGTATTTATTTTAATTAAGTATGTATCGTTTCAGTTTTTGTTCTGTATTTATGATTCATCTTGAGTTACATTTTCATTTTATAAACAATTATCATTCGCACAAAATCAATTTCCAAGCCACACTCACACAAAACCTGTTTCTATATAAACCATGATGCGGCCGATCTGCTTTTTCACGAGATAGCTATCATTTTCACCATCGAAAACACACACGCTCGCCAACGCATTAACACTTACAAAGCAATTATACGCTGCGCAAACGTTCGCTGCTGCTTCGGCTGCTGCCAAAGTGTTTGCTAGCGATCTGCACGCGTGCTGAATTTAATTTTACTCTTCATTGTTGTCGTTAATGCTGTGCCGCCTTCCCACTCACTATCAATCGTCTGTGTGCCGTGTTGCAATACCGTTGCCGTAAAATGAAACGCCACGCGCAAATCGCTTCCCCCGTACCAGAACGGTCGAGTACAGCATCGTCACCATGAAGCATTCGTGCGTGCTGAGAGATTAAACGTTGATTGCAAGTCGCGTCGTCTGGACACACATGAGATTCTTTTGTATGTGTGTGTGTGTGTGTGTGTCTATCAGTTGACTAAGGAGAAATAGATGCATTTCAAGCTGAGAAGAGAAAGCAAAACAATTCTTCAACGAAGTTAAACACGAGAAATGGAAAAAACCGTCTCAATTTTTTTATTAGGTTTCATTTAAATTATAATGTGTAATTAGTTTATTTAGCAGGTTCAGAAACGCATGTCCAGTTAAAAAGAAAAATACACATTTTAAATAATGGTTAAAACTTTTTAAAATAGAGAGAGAAATTTAACGAATCTTAAATATCAAATACGAAATAAAACGAAAAATTCAAGCGACCTTATTGTAGAAACCAGTACCACCTTTTATATTTACATATGAACTAGCTATAAGCTAGAAGAAATTAGTAAGTGGAAGTTTAACATCTTAAAAATAGTTAAATACATCTAGTCTGTGAAGGTTTTGCTTCGATAAAACCATATTCCGCATGGCTTAGACGCTTCCACAATTCGCAGACCCTTGCGTTTTCATTTTCTCTCATTTATCCAACCTCCTTCCTCCCGTATCACCACTTCCATCTCACGGCAAACTGTTCACCTCACGTTATATCATGATAATTAAAGCTGCATTAAATAATTACTACCAGCACACCAAAAACTCACTAATAACCAATGTCTTCCTCTTCCCTTCTTTCTCTCTGTTCCATTCTTCCAATCTTTTTTTTTCTTTTCACCCCCATCCAGGTTTTCCCAGTTTTCCCGACCAGAGTCGATGAATTTTCCACCCGTCCCATGAGCGTAAAGCCGTTACGGTATTGATGAAATGTTTCCTGCACTGTTTGCACTAATCGAAAAAAAAACAGCAACAGAGCATGCTGTGAGCGACCTGCTGAGATGGGATGAGGAATTGAATGAACGAAAACGATACGCGGTCACTACAGATAGTAAAGAGAGAGAAAAAGTGAGAGAGAAAGAGAGAGAGAGAGAGAGAGAGAGAGAGAGAAAAGTAGAAGAGAAAGAGCTTGGCTAGAAAGAGAAGGGAAAGGTAAACTAATTAAATCAAGGGAAATAAATAAATACCGATGAACAGAAAAAAAATACACACCGACTCAGTTTCGATGTAAACAATTTGCCATTTCTCTAGATGTAAACAAAGTGTGTATGTGAGTGTGAGTTTGTGAGTATGAGCAAGGGAGGAGAAAGAGCTTGTGGAAAGGTGGTTGGAAGTAAACCAGATCAACCTTCGTCTACCGAGGTGATAAAGTTTTTTTTTGTTATTTTCACTAGCAAGCGGTTAGTGTTTATCGATGTTGAAAGGTGAAAAACAGCTTTGCTCGAATCCGAGAATCAGCCAGGCGGACGTGAAGTATGCATTTAAAACAGAGATTAAACTATGTAAGAAAGAGAGGCACATACATATATTAAACTATTTAGTACGACTAGGTATAAAATTGCAAGAGCAGAGCAGAACAATGCCAACAACAACTCTATGTGTCAAACAGCTCTGTGTGTATGTGTGTGTGTGTGTCAGGAAATGTACTGGTAACAAACAAACAAACAGGCGTTATATTGTAAGAGATGTCTCTATCTGAAACTGGTTATTCTCGAGGCCATGCCATGAACAGTTTTTGAATGTATTTTTGCTGTAAATAGAATACCAAATATATGAAATCTCGATGTACCAAAATAAGGCTTTTGTTCAAACAACTCATATCACAGACGCGTATTATAAATGAATTAAATTGCTTGCTAAACGAAGTAAATAAATTTTAGGATAATTAAAATTAGGATAATTAAAAGGATTGTTATTTTTTATCATATCACCAAAAAATCATAAAATTATCACTTTGTTGGGTGAAGGTGGCATTCATTACGGTACGGTGAGTGTGTAGGAATTTGGTTTTGAACACATTCAATCAAATATTTGATATGATGTCATTAACCATGAACTACAATATAAATTGCTTTATATTATAGTTTTGTTCCTATTTCATTTTATTTTTTAAAATATGTGGTGCAGTTTAGCTCGATAATCCGTACTTGATTGGGTGCGGATTATCGTATGACGTTTTGATGTGTTTTTTTAATTTCTTATTTTTGTCTAGTTAATTATAATATTACAATACATTTTCTTGTTTTGCAAAGAAACTTTATAATAAAACAAAACAGTAAGGTACTTTACTTTTTGATCAAACTACTTTTGAGTCGGTCCCATAGTACAGTAGTCATCTTGAACGACTCAATAACATGCCCGTCATGGGTTCAAACCTAGAATGTACCGTCTCTCCGTAGCAAGGATTGCCTATCCAGCTGCATGGTAACGAATTAAGTCTCAAAGTCGCCTGTAAAGACTGGCATGTCCGCGTAGGACGTCACAGCAAATAGAAGAAGAAGAAGAAGAAGAAGAAGAAGAGAAAGAAGAAGAAGAAGAAGAAGAAGAGGAGGAGGAAGAAGAAGAAGAAAAAGAAGAACAAGAAGAGGAGGAGGAAGAAGAAAAAGAATAATAATAATAATAAGAAGAAGAAGAAGAAGAACTACTTTAGTCTGAATATTGTTTTCTAGGAATTTCGAAAAATTATCTCTTTAGGTAAACTTTGATTGATTAGAAAATCTATAGAGCATTTTCTTTTAATAAACAA
>KB666510.1:125790-140270 GCA_000349065.1 Anopheles quadriannulatus | reverse complement strand
GGTTGTGCTAGCGTCACCCGGAACTAATGAGTTTCGCATGCATTAAACATAATGCCCCGGAGGATGTGTTGCTTTCCCGATGTCGGATAGAACGGCATGCTCTCGAGATCACACACATTCACCCACACACATGCACACTCACAGGGAAACAGAATTGACACTGGCAGAGATTCAGCGTGCTGCGCACGAGGTTGACCCACATACATACGTCCTACCATGGTACTATTTACCGTGTCCGCAAACGTTATTCCACTTGCAAGCATAATTAATTCGGCACCGAGCTAGTGGAACTTTCTTCGCTCGTGTGACACGGGTAAACTGCTGCATGGTAGTGAGATTTTCGCTCCATTTTGGGAAGAGATGGTTTGGTGCGTGGACCTGTGTGGTGTGGAAGTTTCAGCTGATTCGATAATACCCAGGGAGATGAATCATTTTCGTGCCCGCTGCGCATAAGCTAGACCACTAGCGGTGGTGGCTCGTTAATATATCATTCGATAATCTGTGTGTCCAATTAATGCAATTTCCCTCGAGTGACCGGCGGTTGAACTTTCGCTCGTGTGTGCTTAGAAGCGTAATTCATTTATGCCGCGGAGTAGTGATCGCTTTCTCGAGTTAGAATAGTGAATGTTTTAATTAATGCATTGACTGTATTCGGGGCCTTTTTTTTAGAGAGACTGGGCATAAAGCAGGAGTTTTTTTTCTATACTTGACTCCGTTTTCATCATACTAACCTTTGTCTACTAAGCCAATGTTATTTGATTAATGAATCTAGATCAATGTTTGTATTAAAAATAAGAAAATGAAAAAAAAACTAAGAGAGATAATTGCCAGACAATTTGGATGGAACGCAGAGATTATTCGACCGGTTCGTGTACTACTCGTGTGCCATATCGAAATTCAGCTCAAATTTGCTTGAAATGGTCGAATTGAGTTTCGGCGTCATTGCTTACTTCTGCAAGGCCTGTGGGCCCGAATTCTGCTGTTTGATATGTTTTTTATGTTTCCCAGGTACTATTTCACTGTTTGACCGATTCCATTGGAACCTGGAGTCGCTCAGGGTCGTCGGCCATTTGGAACCGGGCGTTTTTTAATGCTCTTATTGTTGTCTAATAGTGTCAAGATGCTGGAGATACCAAAACATGTCTAAACGATGTCCACAAACAACTGCACGGAGTCCGTTTTACACGCTACCAGGTGCTGTTTTTTAATCGTGCTCGCTTCAACATAAAGATGTTTCACTTTTTAGGCCATTACGATTAGAATTACAATTAATATTTATTATTAATAATATTCAATATATACAATAAACAATTTAAAATGAACCCTTGAAAAATCGACAAATTTTTAACCATCAATAATTTTTGTTTTAAATCTCAACGTTTCATGGTATATGTTTTGTTATCATATGGTATGTTATTCATTGTTTTTTGTTTTGTGTTGCAGTATCAACCCAAACTTTTTGTTTTTAATGTTTAAGGTTTTTATCTATGAAATTCTCCTTCTCTGGTGCAATAACTATTGTTAGTCATCGTTGACTGTCTGTGTCACTAATGGGGTTTACTATCAGTGACTTATTGTATATTTATAATACGATAGTTTGTCCTATGTATGCATACATACATACATTGTTTCTTGTATAGAAACATATATATTTCGCCAGGAAAGGTGAAAACAGTTGAAAACAATATTTTAAACTGTAATATAAGTATAATTACTGATTACGTGCGATAAAAAGGGAAATACAGTTACTTACAGGATTATCATTGTTTGTAGAAAGTTGGCGAAATCCAACATAGATTCAATAACACGAGTTCAAACAGGTCTCGTAGTATAACCGTCAACTCGTACGACTTAACAACATGCCCGTCATGGGTTCAAGCCCCAAATGGACAATGCGTCTATACATAAGACAGGCTATCCTGCAATGGGGAGAATCAATAAGTCACTGAAAGTCAACCCCACAAGTGGTACAGGCAGGTCTTATCCGACAACGGTTGTTGAGCCAGAAGAAGAAGAAGAATAAGAAGAAGGCGAAGAAGAAGAAGAAGAAGAAGAAGAAGAAGAAAAGGAAGAAGAAGAAGAAGAAGAAGAAGAAGAAGAAGAAAAAGAAGAAGAAGAAGAAGAAGAAGAAGAAGAAGAAGAAAAATAAGAAGAAGAAGAAGAAGAAGAAGAAGAAGAAGAAGAAGAAGAAGAAGAAGAAGAAGAAGAAGAAGAAGAACACAAGTTTCAATTGCGTTTAGAAAATACAACCCGCAAGATGAACTTGCTTGACTTGCTTGTTTGAATTTTTCAAACTAAAAATCTGATAATTGCTTGAGTTTTTAAATGTTTTGTTGAGATAATCTAGGTCACAAACTGTCAAACTTCATATAAAAAAACTAGTTGATATCATAGAACCCCTCTTCATACTATAAGTTTTTCAACGGTACAGCATTGCAAAGCACTGAAATAAAGTGTATGTCGTCTCCATGAATAATATTGTATATTCTTTGCATGCGATTTGCAAATTTCACTGTCAATTGAAATTAAAATTCGAAACTAACCTCAGATCCTGTTTTTCACTATCAATAAACTCAGTTCTCTCTATAACCTTTTAAAATAAATATGCTTTAAAAGACACAACAAGTAACTCTGCATATACTCTTCACTATTTAATTATTCACTCTTCTTAAGACTTCTCCATAAGACGAAAACAATAATCTAAATATAGTGTTTGCCCAGCAATCGAACTATACACACCAACCAACACTCAACCATATCAACACGCCGTAAACAATTTATAATTTAACCTACCGTGCTGATCCGATTTAGCCTAGCATAATCACATTTTACCACCCGGCCCCCATCGCCTGAACTAACACTCTCCGGCCAGAAGCTCAATTTGCTCCATTCTATCCTTCACCATCAAACATCGTCAACCCCACTCGAGCGATCTCGCCCACACAAACCACCGGTCGATTTGATGTTTGTTGTCTGAGCTCGGTCTATTTACTACGCCACAATACAACTACTCCGTGCGTGTTGTCAATCTGCGCCCATCGCTTGAATGCAAACACACACGCACACACGCATCACAAACATTCCATCATACATCATATGAATAACTCTTACGTGCTTTGTCCTGCTGCGAGATGAATTATTCACACCGCACGAACCCGGGGAGACAAAAATAAACTCTCGCCCTATCCCCTTTCACTTGTAAGTTGAAACGCTCCAGCCCTCCAATGGCACATTATCACAACCGGCAGCCTTATTGCTATTTACGAACACATCCGTTGCCATATCAGCTAGCAAATCTCGCCATCCTTTCTAGGCCAAAGAAAAAAAACTCACTCCTCCTGGCGCCACTCCTTTTACGCCGAGTTTTTGGGACGATGGAATGTACGAAAGTGCGTGCGAGGGATAAACGATTGAGGCGACAGAATGGAACGTGCCGGAAATATCGATGCTGTGGGTGTCTTCCCCATACCCATGTGCCTCCTACTCCCAAAACTAACTCTATTTTTCGGGTTGCTGAATACAATATCTCCTTTCCTATCGTAGCAACAACAGCGGCAGCTTGCTCCCACGGGGCAAACAACACGCGTACGGTGTTACCGCAAATCCTTACACGCTTTGGTGGAATTTCTTCTGCTTGAATGCCATCCAATCGTTGGAAATCCGAGGAAAGGCGAGTTGGGGCGAGAAATCGAGCGTCTCTAACAATGCGTTACAATGTTGAGCGTTCAAGATGAGGTGTTTCCTCCTTCCTTTCACTTGTGTTTATGGATTGCTTGTTTATTCTTTCTCGTATGACATGATGTACGCCACAGTAATAATTCGTCAACGTGTTTCAATCCGAAGTGTGTCCCACAGGGTGGTGTAGATATTTTTATTCAAAAATAATAACAAAAAAACGTTGGAAAGAAGATCTACCACCAACGTCCATCATACAAAATTCAAAAGGTTGAGCAAAACTTTGGCCAAGTTCTTGGAAAGCTAGCAAAAATAGGCAATCCTTAATAGGTCCAACAGACTCCCGCAAAAGGAACGCAAAGAAAAAAATATAAACCATCCAAGATAAAGTATCCAATCATTCCTGCCTTTCTGGAGTGAGTTGGAAAGATTTCCCTTCCCGAAGCGCTTGCTCGTAAACTTTCGCATTCGCACCGGACTGAGCAGGGGAGTGTACAAACAGCGCAAGAAGGACCTAATCCTGACCTAAGTTTACCACCGGGAGGCAACCGGGGCAAATTTCTTCTTCGCACATCAAATACGAGAGCTACGACCGAAAACTTTGTGCCACATTTGCCACCCAGCGCTTCAAGGCGGTAACGAGAAAACAGACATGAAAGCACGTCCCAAACATTATATTAACACGTTTGTTTCCCCCTCTCCCGTCCTAAGGGTTCCCGGGGACTGGTGCCTTAGGGGAGGACTCGTAAAACCTTGGCGGGATATAAAACCACAAAGCTCGAAAATTGAGCCATCTGCTTAAGATAACTCCTGCAGGTGGACCGAGCACCGAGCCCTTTAAATGAACGCCCAACGTTGAAGGAAACGTGAACCACTAGGCGTCCCCATTCGGAGTTGATGGAGACGCCCGGTTGTTCACGAGCGTTCACAAATTACTGCCGCTGCCACGGCCTATTCGGGCAGTATATCTCTCGCTGCTATTCATTTACTTTGTTTGGTGAAATCTGGACCGGGTGCGTAATCTATTACACCCACCCTCACGGTGTTTTGTGCAACGGAAACCTGCGAGGATGGACGGATGGCAAAAGGGACGCTTTGCTTTGCTATTTCAGTTAATAGGCTTCCGGGAGCGTTGGGCATTTTTTTTTTTACAACAGCTATAACACAGGTCAATCTCATCGTTCACCCAGCCCAGCCGACCGAGGCCAAGGAAATTTGAGCATTGTATAAAATGAAACCAACTTTCACTGGTTACGCGCGAATCACAATACCGGGGTAAGTGAATGGAATTGAAGCAATGACGGGAAGCGTGCTGTGTTTCGAGTTACTCTTGCCGGCAATGTTTAGTTCACAACCAATTACGCTCCCCATGGTCTGTGGTAACAAGTGTTTGCGTGGATGGGAGAATCAGGGGTGTCAGCCGGTAAAGTATCCTATTTTGTGGTGAACCAAAAGATGACACCAAGCTACACTGTTATGGACCATTGACATCTGAACTGCCGCAGCAGATTAGAAATGGTATGTTTCGAATGCTTTCTTTAATGTCCGCAGTTTTATGTAGCCTACAAAGGAAGTTTTAACTTGCATTGAACCATTTCATACTATTTAAATTAAACGAAAATGGAGGACGCAGTAAAATTATTAGATGCCGTAGTGCAAATTGATGTTCATAAGAAAGCTACTAATATACACAGGATATCTCACAGTTTTTTTTTTATCTATCTGTGAATACATTGAAAGCCTCTTTGTAAGAAGAAAATCTCTAGCGAGATGAATACGGAAAATTGTATAGAATGGCTCCAAGAAAAACACACTCCATTGAAATAGATCACCAAGGCCCATGCTAGTACGGCTCGTTTCAATATTCATATATATATTGAAATATGCGGCCCAATGCAATAAACATCACATTCTTACAGTAAGGTGAAAAAAAGACTGACAACAGTATCATACCATCTCTATACTTTCTGTGTCGTCAAACTCAACAACATGGCAGCAGATGTGTACCGAGTAAAGTACCGTATATGGAACAGTTATGGAACGCAGATGGATTTAAGCATTGCTGTGATGTCTGACAATATGGAACTCTTCAAAATAAAATAAAATAAAATAAAATGAAATAAAATATATGTATAATGCTATATTGATGAAAAGCAGTAAACAAGAGAATCTTAATAATTCAAGTCGAACATTTAAAGTTTATTAAAAGTTCAAAAAATCAAAACCAAAACAATATTCAATTCACCAATTCTGATAAAATATGTACACTAGCCAACATAGGTTCTAGAATCAAAACTATATTAATTAAATAATATCAAATTATTTACGTAAATCACATATAATTACTTATATTCTACTTCTCCTTTTAGTCATGTCACTATGTCTTGCTAATGTAGTTTTCTCTCTTGCTTCATCGTATAACCTTCTGGCACTAAATCTGTCTGATATGAAACATGCTAGCTGTATTATTTCAGTCACGTAGCTGGACTGTCTGTCTGTTTTTACAACAACACCTTTAGTTTTCTAGATTGGATTTGATATCACAATCTACTCTCTATAAAGGAAAACTAAGAGACGTTGTAGAGTAGAAAAGAAGCATACACCATCCTAAGGAAGCATCTTTTAAAATGTAATTATCAAGCACGTTCTAACTGGTGTTATTTTTCTAGCACTTGCTACCTGTGTGCTACGTTGAGTTATAAAGCTTTATTAAAAGTCTCAATCCGTAATTTTCCTGATAGACTCACCCATCTCGTACAGAAAGTCACTGAGTGTAGTAATTCTTTCCAGTGCTATGGACAAAGCTACAAAAGATAACTCATAAAAACCGGACCACCCGAAATTGACAGTGCTGGCAAGTTCGCGTTGGTGTGGAAAATGAACAATTTTACGCCATCTTCACTTCAAATTGAGGACCGATACTCGCCAGTATCAATTTACTTTTCCCTCGCGATATCGCACAAACATACTCGCTCTCTGTTTCACGGTTTTTTTTCCACTATCCAGCTGATTGAGTGGTTTTTGCGGTGTTCAACTGTTCCCGTTTCGTAGCAACGGAACTCATTTCACCACTTCCATGCACAGACACGCACACGAATCGAAACGAAAAGCAAATGCAATTGGTCCAATCGCAATGGAAACGACTAAAAAGAACCCTTCCAAACAAACTCCCACTAACTGAAGCTCATCCTATTTACACGTTCTGTCCTTTTTTTCTTCTTCATTGCACTGCTATCGGAAAACCCTTTCCCAACAGACGACGGGCATGGGGAAGAGTTTTCATTGAGGACATTTTCACACCCAGTGTAAGTGGTTATCCTGTTGCTTTAGCGATCCGTTTCGTTTCGAGCTTCTTGTTATGTTCAACTACACCAGCATCAGATATCATCTTCAAGTACCCTGGGTACGGGTGGATGAAATTGCTAACACTATTTGCTTGCAGCTGCCACGAGCTCCCAGCGCAAAGCGGATCGGGTTAACAAAGCGCTCTCGTTCGCTCTCGAGGCAACACGATCGAGTGCTTCTTGCACGCGACGACAACGAGCGACAACGACTTCAACAACACTCGTTTACAAAAGTTTGCTCATTCAACGGTGAAATCTTTGAAATCGTATCCGAACATAAGGAAAAAGGGATGAAAATTTGATAGAAAAAAAAAATCGTGCTGCATGAGGCCCAGTTGCAAAGAATTCAAACCCTTCGACGGTTCGGTTCCGGTTTGCTGGTGAATCTGTTCTGATTGGATTTGTAAATATTGTTAGTTGATTGGTTTGTTGACAATATAATGTTAAAGTATCGTACAAAAAGGTAGCAAACATATGATTGGTCATCAAAATATGTTTTGAGATTAATTTGAACGAATTTTGATTCAATCAACGAATAGCATACCTATCTCAACATCTGTTAACCACAAAACATGTCTTCCTTTCCTTGCGGTTTTTAGTAGGCAGCAGTTCAATCAACACAAATAGCAAACTCTATCCTCCCATCAATAATACTTGCAATATCTACTGCCATTGTACATTAACGGCAGGCATAAATTAAATGAATCTCCTTTGCGGCCTATAATTTATGAACGCGATCGCCCACTCGCCCCTAAGTTAGCGAAACGGAACAAAAAGCGCAAGATACAATTAAGATTAACCTTAAACAGGAAGTGAAAAAAAGAAATAAATCTTTGCCCGAAGAAAAGGCTTCCAAAACAGAAAGCGCGCCTATACACACACACTCGCAAATCAGAATCTATTATAGCGCCTGATTTCCCCCCTGGCCGGTCAAAAATGTGCCGGACTTTGGAGCGTTCCTAATTTCCCTTGTGTGCTTCCTGCGTTTCAAAGCAGCATTTTCTCCACGATCAGATAACAGAACAACGGGACTATCCCCGGCCACGATTAGAAGTTTGCTGTGGCCCGGTTTGTGAATCATTCCGGCTAGTCTTGGGTCGCTTCTAGCAACGGAGCCTTATTCCACTCACTTCCGATGGCCGGAAATGCCTGTCTAATGGGAGTGCAACAGCACACACACACACACACACACACAAAAGAGGACCGCATCCTTTGCACTTGTTTGCTCTCTTACGCTCTCTCTCGCTCTCTTATTCTCTATCTCTTTTACCACCATTTGCTAGCGTATTCCGTGAGTGGAGTGAATTTATTATATTTTTCTCACCTCATTTCCACGCGCGTCTGAGTTTCACCGTGCACCGTGCGACCCCTCGGAATGGGTGGTACCGGTACCGGAAGGAAGCGATAAGTTTTGCACTGCCTCGGACATTTTCGGTTCGAGTTTTTGGGCCCGTTCGCCACAGGGAGCGCTGATGGTACGGTACACGCTTCTCCGCCAGCAGTCGGGTTGGTTAGTAATTATTCAATTAGGATCCTATCGCTGGAGAAATCTGTTCCCCGAGCTCAAACACCCATCCAGCGAGGCAACGTTAACCTTTACGCCGGCAAGAAGGCTGATGGCTTCGGAGAAAGCGTTACCGTCGGGACTGGAAAGTTCGTTTTTTGGCAGGCAAATGCTTCATATTGCATGAGGGATTTATTTATTCTATATAATTTAAGAAGTAATAACGACCTGTGGTGCAATTAAGCAAAATCTCGCCAGCTTTAAATTAAAATAATTGCTCTTCCATTTGTACGTGTACGAATTTGCTGCCGTCTGATCTGATGCTTCCAATTTTAATTACTTTAACAAACGTTACTCCAGTCATCACTTGGTGTCTCAAAATATCTGCTCCATTGTTTTCCCGGCGCTCGCATTTCACGCGCTTCTATTCCATTTCAGTACCAATCGAACCACCAACGCACTGCTAGCAACAGGGGGACGAATCCTCGGAGTCTTTCAGCCGGTAAATTCGATTAATTACTTAATGTACACTTAAACCAACTCACCGTCAGCGTTCTGCCGTGCTCAGTGCTCTTTACCCTCACTGTGAAAGAGGTTCCAAGAACAAATCACTATCGCGCACACACACAGACACACGGACAGTGTAGTTTCAGTTCGTCTTAGTTATGTCTTGACTGCCGGCTGCCGTTGCTCATATTTGAACATTCAAAAACCAACACACCCAAATTCAACCGCACGGGAAGGTAAATGTTGAGGTACTACGTGCAGGTTGTTTAATTTAATTTTGCAATCATAGCTGGGCTAAAGAGCGAGCGAGGAGTGGCTGAAAGCGAAACTATTTTGCTGCAGATGGAAATGGTTTGGTGAAAGCTGCTGTATTGTACCGTAAATCTATTTACTTTGGAATAGTATGGAATAGTGCATGAAAACTTTAAACAAACATAACATAACCTAGAACATTCGTTGTATAGATAGCGTGAAAAAGCGTGGTTAACTTTTTGAAACGGAACATTTAGATAGATTTATGAGGTTTGTGGGCGTTTTCTAAAAACGAACTTTTGAACATAAGCAATCATTTGTCCGGTGTGTTATTGAGAATAAGTTCCTATCCCACTATAGTGATAAATAATGTTGGGTCAGTTCAAAAACAATATTGTCATATTCTTCTACAAGACATACCCTGGTGTGAAGCTTCATATAACTTCTTCTTCTTTGGCACAACAACCGCTGTCGGTCAAGGCATGCCTGTACCCACTTAGTGAAGTGAGCTTGGCTTTCAGTGACTTATTGTTACCATAGCAGGATAGTCAGTCCTATGTATGGGGGCACGGTCTATTCGGAACTTGAACCCATGACGGGCATGTTCTTACGTCGCACGAGTTAACGACTGTACCACCAGACCGGCTCCATATAACACTCGGTGTTAAATGTAAGGAATTTTGACCTTAAACTAACAACGTTGGGTTGCCCAATATATATGTGTGACAAAAAATGAATGTTTTTGACTCTTTAAAATTGTGTAGATTAAATTAAAATCAATATAAATTATAAAATTCCATTACTTATATACGTCAGTAAAAATCAATCTACGCAATCATATCTTACTGACAGACGAAGGCGCGAGACCGTGAGTGGTTTCGGACACTCCTGAGGAAGACCGCAAAGCGGTTGTAGCGCCGGATAAGTAAGTAAGTAAGTAAATAAAAATCAATTAGAACACTGAGACACGAGGAGTTTTGAATGATGTACGTTGGGAAGCGACAGTATAGCGATAATATTGTTGTCCATGTCTTGAAGCTTTAAAATGTCTTATGTTTATATGGATTTTACTGTTCCACTGACTTCTAGTGATCTAGTTAAACGCATTGTAGTTCATGGTTTATCGATTATAATTGTATTGAAGACATTGCCTTCAATTGGCCTGCAAGCATCTTTTGTGACGGTAACTGTTTTATGTTTAGTAACACAAATATCGTGAACAAACTTAATATCAACAAACGAAAGGTCATATGAAATTACGCAACATTTATCCGGAGGCAGAACAAATCCCTCGAAATTCCACCTATGATTGAAACGAACGAGGTAATCTTGGATTTAAATTCATCTGCCTAAGGCTAAGAAGGAAGATCATTAACACAAACGATGACATACAGTAGGAAAAGTAGAGGACTGAGTACACTGTTTTGAGACACTCGGAATGCGGCGACAAAAGACTAGGAAAACTATTTTCGACTCTGACTTCATGAAATCTACCATAACGGTAGGACTTAAGCCAAAACAAAAGAGGGTCGCCAAATTCGATTTTCTCAAGTATTGAGACTAGTGAGGCTAAAAAGGTTGAGTCAATAGTTGAGAATAGTTTTTAAGATGGTATGATCACAATAGAACATTTAGAATGCTCATGCTATCCATGTAGAATTGTAGGCCTTATTCACACACATAGTTTATCTACTTTCATTTGGTCCAATAAGAACAGTCAGTCAATGTAATTCATAAGATCATAAAAATGCATTGCTTAGTTTAAGCTATGAACACTTGAATGTGAATTTTACAATATAAAAACATATTTTATATTCTCTTATTTGTTGATTGTTTCATTAATTTGTATTGGTATTTATTTATTCATTTTATTTATTCATTTATTTATTCATGTTATTCATTATTTATTAATTGTTCATTGATGAATTAATTAAATAAATAATTGATCATTATCCTTTTTATATCTTATTCATTCCTTTATTTATTTTTTGCTCCTATTACTTTTTGTGTCTAGCAATTGATGATTTTAAAAATTTTCAGGCTAGATGTATAAATATGTGAAAAAATAAAACAAACATAATTCCCGCACCTGAGTGAATTAAACATAAAACTTACTATACCAAATAATAAAAAAAATGTATAAAGACCGTAAGCTATAATGAAATTGGTGTTTTTTAAGCTCATTTGTACGCTGTTGAGTTTTTTATTTCTTTAATCCATACATTTCCAAGGAGTGACAATGATATTCTTTTAAATATAAAGGGTGCTGACCGGAAGACTAGACCGAAAAATGTTTTATAGATGTGTAATCTATTTTGCATTGTCGTTAAGGAATGAGTATTGTTATCACCTTTTTTATAAAAAAAAAAATCCATAGTACGTCAAACAGATTGATAAAGCAACTTATTTCTTCCGATTTCACTACACCAGAGGCTCCAAGTTTTAGATCACCATTATACTAATCCTTGTACAGCTTTTTCGAATATCGAATTTACTCAAACAAAAGTTTCACTCACTCCACTCAAAAGGGAATAGATTATCCTTATCCATCCCGTGCACAGCACAGCGAGATCACCCAGGCCACCCTCGGGGACAGGATTATTTGTGAAACTGTCCAAGGATCCCCATTCCGACCCTTGACGTCTTGGGGGATCAATTGCACACACTCACCGATACTACGCATAATGTAATTTGATTTATGTTATTTATCCTTCGAGGCTCCGTGTGCAAGACCAATAAGAAGCCAACGTTTCATATCCCATACATCGTCTCGTCCACGTGTGCAGCCAATCCAGCGGCCTTAACGTTTGGTGACGTTTTGCTGACAATTTGGTTTCGCCAGGACGACGAGCACAGTAGCAAGCTGAACAATAATTGAATTTTATCTTTGGCACAGCTTTTTGCTGTGCAGCATAGGTAGGGCAGGAGAAACGTTTCGTCGCTGTTTGTTTGGTGTCGCTTATGTTTGCGTTCTAGTTTGTAAAAGTTGTCAGAAAAATATACAAACACACGCTCGCCGCTACTGCCGCGGCGTGACTCGCTTTAGCCTTACGCTTCTACCCACACAATAGGATGCAGCGAAAGAAGAAAAAAAAAGTTTTGCCCCGAAAGTCTCCTCCCGCCTCACATTCCGCAACGGTAAACGGCAACTCCGGTGAAACTTTTAAACCATAGCAACAAAAAGTTTGCAGCCTCCCATATTTACCCACCGTGATTCCTACGCAAAATGTCAGCCGTTCACTTGCTCGAGGCGGCAGGGCAGAGGCACTGCTGCTTGCACGAAACTCGAAAGATAATTCGGAACTCCATCGCCCCCCCTCTCTCTCTCTCTCTCTCCCCATCCATACATCACGGGTTGACTTTTGTCTCCCCCATCCCGCTTCTTTACGGCCGCTACTGCCGACTAGAGAACAATTTTCGACAGCAGACTTGGAGCGTGCCGCGGGCAATTTAACGGAAGCAGGTCAACACCCACCGCACAAAGCATCGGCCAATGAGGGTGTGTGGAAGCAACTTTTCTCGGGTTCGGTTTCAGCGTTTCGTTTGCTTTTTAATTTTTCAGCACAAACTTTGCACCGACGGTCCAAGCCAGGAGGAGAATATGAAAACTTCAAAATGTCACAAATCATTCGGGCGTGAAGTTGGTTCGTGTTGGTGCTTCTGGCAAAGGACAACAATCAGCATCGCGGCCAGAGGGAGGTGGTTTTGTGGTTCTTTATATAGTGGCTAGTGATTCGAAGTGTCTTAGTTTTCGGTGGCGGTGCTGGTGGTAGTTTGAGGGAACAAAGTCACAATCTATCAATTTGCTTGACTCAGTAGTATCCGTACATCAGTATGCGTTGTGATTTATAGCGGGGTTTTTTGCTCTCGCTGATGATGAACGATGGTTTGGAAGGGATCGGTGGCGTTTCTTTTCAAAACTCTATAAACTAATTTTCCATGCCGCACAAATTCGAAGACAGTGGTTTTATATCTGTCAGATATTCTTATTAAATTAGTAAAATCCCTTTTTTATTATTTGAATACATCTATCAAAAAGATTACATGTTATTTATTCAAAGCCTAAATCATGCATAACTTATTTAAAACGTTTGAACGAATCTTTAATCTATACTAAAAAAGAATAAGACATACAAAAATTATTTGTTTTATTAGCAATAATATTTAAAAATGAGTAATTCAAATGTTTTGCAATCTTTTTCTTTTATTTCATAACAAGGATTCTACAAGGAACACAGGGACAAAACATGTCCATTTGTTGCTAGAGTAAATTATGAAATTGAATAGTTTGATCTTTGTTTAACGATTATTTTTAAACCCCTCACCTAATTTGAGTATTTCTTATTTTATATAATTAATATGAGAAAATTTGAAATCGCTTGTCCCCCACCAAAACCATAGTTTCAAAAGGGAAAGCGCTAGCATCAAAACGTGAAACACATTTCCAAACTCACTGCCTCCATTACCAGCATCGATGCAAGCCAATTCGTACCCGTAAATGTTCGTTTCTTACCGACAGACAACAGGAACAAAAACCCGGAACGAGCGAGTCTCCATCAACCGAAATGCACTCCGTCGAGCTGAGTCAAGATTTTTTGAGTTATTTATGAGGCCAATACTATTGTTGACGGCGGGGCGGACATAAACTTCTTGGTCGTCGTTGAACTTTCCCGGAGTCGGTGCAAAAAGTCACCACCGTCGCTACCGGTGCCAGTGTTAACTTCCAACGTACGGTTAAACCGTAAACGGAAGCTGAAAACAGAATCTCTACTCAGCTTTCTTCGGTGACAGTGCCACAGTGCCGAAAAATGGTTTCCATTCTTTCAAAATGAAAATAATTTAAAACCACTTCTTCACATTCTGCTGAATGGAGTTGGGTGAAAAACTGGCGGTAAAAAAGGGGAGGTGTGGTGGAGTGGTGGCAGGTTCGCAAACAAAACTTTCCAATAAACTTGGCACGCGATAAAACCCGAATGCATGTGACCGTGTGATCGCTGTGGTTAAGGTAAAGTTTTAGCGTAGCTATTTTCTGTTTTACGTTTTGTCTATTTTTCTCACATCACATCCTTCGTGAGAGAAATTGGTGAGTTTTAAGTTATTTTTTTATTGCATATCGTTTGCTTAGTTAATATTCATTTAGATTTGTTCTCTTCAGAAACTCCTCAAATTTGTTCCAAAGTTAACACTTTAAGCACCGC
>KB666510.1:94108-115850 GCA_000349065.1 Anopheles quadriannulatus | reverse complement strand
ACCTCAAAATAAATTGTATTTTTGTGTGTTCATGCATTTTTACCAGATCTCCTCAAAGTTTGCAATCTACATGACAAAACGTACATAACAGTACAGGGTTTTTCAGGGGTTCTCATACTTGTGTGATGATTTTATGACTCTTTAATACGGGAAATGAACTTTATATGACGAGAATTGGACTCTATAGCACCCTTTTTGGAAAAAAATCTAATAGGAATTTTCAATAAGTCTGTCCTAAAAGGGTACCATAGAGTCCAATTCTCATCATATAAAGTTCATTTCCCGCAAGAAGGGTTCAAGACAATATCCCATAGCTATAAGAACCACCGAAAAACCCTGTAAGAGGGAATTTTGAAGAGAAAGCTCCCCTATTTGATATTTTTACTTGTTCCCCAAAGATTCTCTTAAATTATTATTATTAAATTTGTTTATTTTGAATATTTTCTATAATTATGAGATAAACTATTGCGAGATTTAGTCCTTAGAAGAAGTAACTCAGATTGTTGTGTTTATTTCTTTGATCCATTCGGTCATTTCATATGCGATTTCAGTAAGAAGTTTAGTGTCAGTTATATCATACAATTTTTCGAGCCTTTTCCATTGTAGAGCACTGTACTTTTGCCAATAGAAAACGTTGAGTAGGAAAGGGAATCATTTGCTTTTTTTATACATCACCACACGTCAAAACGTTCGTGTATCGTCTGTCTCAGTACAGTTCATTGAAAAGGTCTTTATTTGCATCGTTAGGAAAAATCCTACAAAAGCAGTTTACAAAAAGCCATTTACGTACATTTCTATCATACTATCATGCAGTTGCGCTATTTTCAACGGCATTTCACGTACCACGCATAAGAACGGCGGCCCCTGGGCTTGAGAGAACATCCCACCGGTACGTACGTGTTCAATATTAATGTTGTCGATTCTTGAAAACAGTGCAACAACTACAACAACAAAAACCTTACACAACACACACTGTACTTTATGGAGTTTTGTGCGAAAGACTGAGGGCGTGGGTCTGTCTCGGTGATGCCACTCGAAACCGCAACGCAAAACGAACGAGAGATGATTGCTTTTTCATCCCTCGGAACGAATGCACGAGCGAACGCCAGCTAAGTATAGCCAAGGTGAGCCGATCATCGGCGGAGGGTTTTCCTCTCCAGGGTAGTAGCGGTTAGAATTAATCAGTGATTATGTTTTAATGTGCTTGTAACGATGTTTTGATTGCGGCAGCTTGGAGAAGTTACAGGGAAGGGAATCGAAGCTCGACATAAAATTAATGAAAAACATCGATCGATACGTTGCGACGGGGGTTTCGCATCGAGCTAAAGATAATTTCTATATCTTATTTGAGATGATGAAAGCGCTCGTGTAAGGTTGAACGCACATTTCAAGCTGTATTAGTGGTAGCTTTATTACATTGAACGCTTAAAGTTCGTATTTTAAGCACTCATTCAATGGTATAAAAGATCCTCATCACTTGCATACATTCAGGCTTTTAACAACTGCTTAATAATGGGCTCATCAAAGCAATTGCGCCCTTTCATTACAACGAATCACCAACATACCAAGGAGCTTTGCTCAATTTATGGCACATAAACGCATCCATTTTAAGCGAGCCTGTAGACCAGCGGGCATTACCACAGAACCACAGAAAAGCCCGATTGCACTCGTAAATCTGCCATTCTGCCAAGCTGTTGCATGGCTTTGACTCCCACGGTGCGTGCACTGACCTCACTTGACCACGCATTGGGGGAAAAAAGGCACCCACTCGGGACACCACTCGAGCCAAACCAGGGTGCTAAATGCCTTCAATATGTCTCCTCCGGCTAACACGAGCGAGCGGTCGCAACCAAACCGCCAGCATCCAACCAACACAGTACCAACACCAAGCAGAGATAGGATTTTCCCTCTCCATTCGCATTTGGTGAAATGGTGATAAATTTCTACCCTTCTGTCATCGCTGTTGTCACGGGTTGGTTCTGCCATCGCTTCCCGCGCTCCCATCCACAGAGTGGTGCTCCCGAGTTCCCGCGATCATGGCACTTGATGGCAATGCACTTTCTCAAATGCACAGAATAAGCAATTTTCGGTTTTACGACTGTGCACCGGCTGCGCTGCGGACCGTGCATTGTGTCAGCGCTTGTAACCGCCGGTTGACCTCGAGCGAGCCATCGCGGCAACAGTGCACTCGTGCACAACAGTCCACCAGCATCGGCCGATAACTGTCTCGAGCAATCTGGTTTGACCGGAACCGAGCGGTGCAACTCTCCACCCTAACCTTGTTAACTGAAATCGTACCACGCTCCAGAGACTTTCCCGGCAGGAAAGCGAGAGGGACGTAGAACATGTCCAGATGCTGGATGCTCCGGTATATATATATACATACACACGGTACATCCGGTACAACAAACTACCAACGTAACAGTTTCACCAGCCAGCAGTTACTGACAGTCGCATTTCCCTTCGAATAGGCCTGGGCGTACTTTCATTTCTGTACATGGGAACTGGGTCACCGTCTCCCAGTCGTGGGATGCAACTGTGGCACAGAATATATGTGTATTCGCTTTCCCTGACCGCACAAGCTGAGCTTTCACCCTTTTTGGGGGGCGAATAAATCGCGCGGTGCGCCATGCTGAAACTTAAATGTACCATAAATGCGAACCACCATCACCACCATCATCGACATGTGCTGAGAACGTTTCCGTTTTTGATGAATATTGGCTGCATTTTAAAGCGTGCAATGGATGTGCCGCTGTACAGCTGGGAAAAGGGATGCTACACACTTCTGGCTGATGTGCAATGGGTCGCTTAAATTATTCTCAGCAGACAAAGTTTTCTGTTTTTGAAGATGGGACAAAAGTTATGCATTTGAGGCATAAATATATTATTTCGTCCGTAAACAATCAATATTTTAAATCTTTGAGCTTTCGCTAAGAGCTAAAGACAGCTAAATGTTTGAAATACTTTAAAAACATATTTTTGTCAAACTGATTGCATAAATGTAGGCGCTTCACGCATCAAAAGCTTCTCGAAAATTTCGGACTTATGTCACAATCGCACAGTCAAAATTGTTCCCTTGCAAAACGATTACCTTTACTTATACGAGCGAATCGAAACCACAAAGCTTGCCGTTTCGTTTGCATTAATCATGCCGTCCGTCCCTGTTTTACCATCGAACCTTTTGCACACCAGAGCCGGCCAAATGAGCGAACGCGCAAACAATATTCTACACAATCGCTTAAGACAATACGGTGGTCGCTTGCGGAAGTAGTTTTTGGGCATGGTGCCAACTTAAACAAATGAACCGAATGATTACCCCGCCCTCCTGCCCGACTGCGACACACACACACACACCTATAAACGTACTGCAAGCGAACTGCAGCAAACTGCACAACTTTGAGCGGCCTGAATGCCGGAAATAAATGACTGCAAAGTTAGAATTGCAATACCAAGTGCAAGATCACCGGCGGCTAAAGGCAGACAAGCGAGGGTGGTGGGGAAGGTTAGTCAAATAGTTTGAGTGCATATTTGCATAGGATCGATAAATTGTGCTTAAAGTCTCTCTTGCCGTTCTTGGTGTGTTGTGCTTTTAAGCCAGCGTTTGGTGTATAAGTTATGGATTGTGGGAGGTAAAAACTGGTGTGTGCTGATGTGTTGAGTTGGAATGTGTTGTCGGGGACGACCGAAGGCGAGAATTTTAGTAATAAATGGGAAGTACTTAAAACTTTTGAATGCTTTACCTTTCGTGCTGAGGATACTGTGAAGATAAACAATTGCAGAATGCATAACTTTAGGCGCTTATTTAAGTGGGTTAGATATTGCAAGCGCGTTTTTGTTTTTTTTTTGTAATTTGAATTAATTTATTATTAATGGTTGTTTTATGACCCAAAAAAAAGTCATCTCATGAGTGTCTTTCATTATTTTCTGTATTGTTGCCTTCCTTTCTAACAAAGAAACAGTGCTCCATTCATCAGGTTTAGTCCGCCGTACAATCAACAGCATCATCCAAATTCCGCATACCGGAAACCGGTCTCGTAAAGCGTATCATATTAATCTACCCAGTGTCAACAGCAGTGACACATCCCATATCATCCACCTTGCCAGCCGAAGCATCAAATTCCTGTAGCTCCAAGCGATTATTTCGGGCATCTTTTGTCTCATTTTGCTTCCCCAATATTATCCCTTGAGCTAGCAGCATCAAAACAGTATATAAAAAAGAATATACACACAGGATATACTTAGCAACTGACACTACAAAAAACAACAAACAGTGAACGAAAGGACTTGTTCTTCACACTTTCAGTCGCACAGTGGCTGACCGTCCTGTCGGGGAAAAACCCGATGACCATAAGTGTCCCGTATTTTATCCGCACATTGAAAGCGTAAGAGCTGCATAAGCTTGATACATTTATCACACCGTAGCTTGGTAGCCGTTCGGGCAGTCTTTCACCTCGAGAGGACCAAAAAAAACGTCGGTAAGACACTTTTCCCCAGCGTTTTTTGGACGTATGTTTCATCCCTTTGAAGTGATGAGAGAAGAGATTTTTTCGAGTGTGAGTTTGTGTGTGATGTGTCGAAACATAATATGATCAATTGCTGCCCTGTTAGCTCAAAGGGAATGCAAAATACCGTAAAACATACTTAAAAAAGGTTTGCAAAAATTCCTTCCCCCCAACAACCACCACAAAAGCAAAAACTCTTTCCCATTTTTTGACATTCTCGTTCCACCCGCTCCTACCCTGGTGCAGGCAATAAAATTTCGATACGACCTAATTTCACACCATTTGTATGTTAGAACGGACTGGACGGACGGTCTGGTCAACAGCTGCCCTGACGACCTGCCCTGTCCATGGCAGGAAAAAGGAAGCCAAAGGAAGGGAAATAGCAAGAGACAGCTCTTAAGCTCCTGGCCGGGCAAATGCTTTGGACACATTTTCTCTGGTCAGCATACCGATGTGAAGCATTTCGCCGCTGTCCCATCGGCAGACCCACGGGTATGCAAACTATGCGCCGGACCCTGACTTAACGAACCGGACATGTGACATGTGATGAGCGTGTGCTGTGTGCGGGCGATGTGAGCTTTTCAAGCGAAACGACGATGTAAGCAATTTGCAGCATTTTGCATTATGAATATTTTGTCCTTCGCATTCTGTGCATCGACGCAGCAGAATCGCTCTTATGGGGCGGAGAAACGCCAGTCGTTGCTTAATCTAGAAGTTAATCATGCTAAATTGGAGCACAGCGCTAAGCTGCTCAGCACCATCAGGAAAAGGGACGTTTTAATTTAATCATTGGAGAAAAAGGATTGATAACAGAAAAAGGGCAAGGCACACATGCTTTTCTATTTAAATTAAATGTAAATTTGAATGTTCATGGAGTTTGCTTTCAAGCGCACATAGTCAAACTATTAACAATGATTTCATATAATTTATGTTATTTAACAAATTGCGAAAATAATTAAAATAAGAATTACGTGAAGTTGTGGTACAAATGAATTAAAATATAAAACAAATATGTTCACCTCACTTGCAACTACTAATCTTACTTTTAATGTTTACTGCTATTAGTTGTTGTGTTATGGGCTTTAAAAACACATTTCATCAAACTTCATACGCATTTTTTATTATTATTATCATGGCTCGAATTGCCACCCTTCCAGGGAACAAATCACAGTGCAGCATCGAATATATTTTCAAAATTATCATTGTTTATGATACATCCTTGGCAAAGACACCCGAAAAAAAAAAATCACCCATCCCAATCATCCCACGCGCAACATTCGCGCTCGCACAACATCAACCAATTTCCCAGGACAGCCCAATCTTTCACAATATTCTCCAAATGGTACCGAGAATGATTTATGCAGTTCCATTTAAAATATGCATACAAACAGCTAGCTTTACGGGCGTGGAGTATCAACCCCCCCGCTGCTAACAACTCTTCACAAGAGACACAAAAACCATTCAAACTCTCTCTCTCTCGCTCACACACACACACACACACACACATACATAAACACATAAAGCTGCAGGCAACGTTACTGTTTGCTGATGAACATTTCACCCGAATTCACTTTCGTTCTTTTTGTTTTGATTTTGCTTCTTTTTTTTTAGAAACCGTTTGTACCGGCATTTCCCAGTGTAGCGGTAGGGAGGTTGGGATGAATTTATTTGCACAAGAACCCAAGCCACCCCGGGAGCAGTGATGCTGGCTTTGCAAATGCTTCACTCGCTCCGGTTATTCATTATTGATGAGTTTATCGACAGCCCCGGACCATCCCGCGCGTCTGGTTCACTGGTATTGGAAAAGGTTGCAGTTTTTGTCACGAGCAAAGATAGATGAAGGTTTGCCGCAGAAACAAAAGAGTCGCTTCGCTGTCTCAGCTTTCAGGCAATAAATCTCGCTGATTAAGATGCGGCAAAGAAAAAGGTTTTCTTACTGTTGAAAAAATTATATTCCTCGTAAACCACACAATACCGCCATTTTGTCGCTTTCTCTTCCAAAAACCACTAGATGGAGACGCCTGGTGTTTTGAAGGAATTCAATTTCAATCGAAATTCAATTAAATACTTCACAATTAATTACATCGCTCAGAGCAAATTGCATTTCGTCCCTTCACGCTGTGAGCAAATTATGAAACCATCGCCATCAGTGCACCTCCTAAAATAATCCACACTTTCAATGCCTTTTGCATCCCCGAAACCCGAGCGCGAAACTCGAACCACAGAGCAACAACCCAGTTCTGGTGGAGGTGGAGTATATATTGGATGGAATCGTTTCACTCGAGTGCAGCCGATCGAAAGGTTTACGACCAAGCCCCATTGCACAATTAAACCGATTTATCACGCGTTCAAGATTACCGGTGCGCGACGCTACGTCCGGTACGGGATACTGTCATCCCTCAGTAAAGCTTGTCCTCCTTTACTATACCACACTCCCAGCCCCACGCAAGCACCTCTAACGCAGGAAGCATTTTAGTGCAGCCGTTACAGATTTTCCATTTCGGTCCATTTTGAACGAGCAGCGTGGATACTTGAAATAGGGGATCTTTTTCATCGCTGCAAGGATGATAAGTGTTGCTGGTAGCGTCACCTTCGAACTGTGTACAGCGACGGTGCACATGGATCAATTTACCAATCCCCGGCCGTGCCGTTGCGATCGTTCCGCTGCCGGTACTTATGCTGGACCGCTGAGCATGCAAGCTTTGTCCGGCGTGTAATAAACGTGAAGCTTTGATTGTACCCAAACCGTCCCGGTCTGCACTCGAAGGCAGAGGCGCTATTCTCGCCCTCCATTTGACCGGGAACAAACGGGGAGCGCTCGCGCATTCTACTCACGAGAATTTGTGCCATAAATGTCGTCCACAAATTGCAAAAACGCTCACAAAAGAAGGGTAAAATTAAAACAAGGGCTCATCCCCACCGGTCAGCGGGGGCCGAAAACTAGCCGGCGCGGTCGCCCGAAACTAGACGCTGTTTTCGAGGTGGGTTCAGAGCTCGCAAGTTTCGCTCGTAAAGCTACAGGGAACAATCATTGCTCTTTGCGTTATTTTTGTTTTGTTTTTGTGTGTGTTTCTCGCCTGAACCAACACTAATTCTTGGAACGCCAAAGCAAAAGGTAGGAGGTAATTTTACGCCATGCTACAGTAAACGTACCTCCTGCTGCTGTCAGCAGGACGTGTAACGAGCGGAGCTAAGGATAAGGATTTAACCTGCGGCAGCCGTGCTTCAGGATAATGAAATCGGATCAGAAATTAGTGATCCTTTCATCCCCAGCGTGCTGTAGCACGGTGGAGTAAGACAAAGCCAGCTGCTGTAATCGTGAATTTACCGAGACGGAAAGAATTGTGCTCAGCACCTTGACGAAAGGACTGATTGCGTTTGTTTTGTTATTTAAATCGTCTGAAACATAAATGAGCATTGTTTCATCAGGAGAACTCGTACGTAAAGAAAACGTTACCGCGTGTCTGGGTATTTTGAGTTCTTTGAATCATTCATTTAATCGTTTAAAATATATAATTAAAGTCCTTTTCAAAGAGTAAAAGTTTCATACATCCAAAGACTTATTTGTTTTGCTGTACAATCAGAGAACAAATTCATGAACTTGAGAAAACACAAAAAATCTTTTTTATAAAAAAAAAAACACTTTCAAACACAAACGTCATAACTTCATTCGTTTTACAGTAAACAGTTGACATCCTGAAAAGTTCCTCATGCAAACCATCTGCTGCCATTCCTAAAAAAAGACTAAAATAAAACAATAAAAACTGGAATAAACTGCATAACTCCAACAGCTCCAAGCGCCCCGAACAAACTATTATCAAGCCCTCGTAACACTGTCGCCTATGAAATATGTGCCATAAATTTGTTTTCCTCGGTCAACACACCCGGGTGTGCTAACAAAACAGCAAACCTGCATGCTTCCCCACCCAGCCACTGACCAAACGCTGACCATTAACACCATTGCCGAACCCGAGCGAGCATTATCTCCAATGCGCAGTGCATACGATTTGAAGAGCGACAAATAAAACAACGCCCAACGTATTCTGCAAAAGTCTCGGGCGCCCAAACTTTTGCATTCAAACTGATCCTTGGACGCGGGTGGTAGCAACACAAAAACCACCCTCCTGCCTGCCTGCCTGCCTGCAAATAAATAACTGACCAAAAGAAAACACAACCCGTCCGTGCAAACACACGCAAACAAAGACATTTCAGGGACACGAAACTGCTGCTGCTGCTGCTACTACATAAATTAGAACCTAACTGACATTTTGTTGGGCGCGTGGGCTTCGCGTGGTCCATAAAATCTAATTAAATTAATCGTCCCAGCAGGACGGCACGGGTCTGGCAAACGTTAAGCCACAAAAACTCGCTTCAAATACCATTTTGGTCCGAACCGTTCGCGGAAGTTTGCCTATTGTTTCCGCCTTTGCAAATTGACGACAGCTGAGTGAAGAGCAATGGAACAAGCAAAAACAAAAACAGTTCAATTCATTTGCTTGGATAGGAAATTAAAGTGAACGAACACAAATGACGTGGTTAAGTGAGTAAGTGAGGGATTCGTTTGGACACAATTCATTGGTACGGGCGAGTTGATTCGTCCGTTGGTTTTTTTTTTGTTTTTCTCCTGAAGGGTAAAGATCTCTTCCTGTCATGAAAAGGAAACTTTTTGTAACAAACTTCCTCAAGCCTAACCAATTGTGGTTGGAAATTGCATTACCGTGTTGCTTTATGTCAACCTTCAGTGGAAAGAAAATTGCTGTTTTATTCAAAGGGAAAAGGGCCTACCATGACATGGGAGGTCTAAGAAATAAAATAAAGTATTTTACAAAAAAAAGGAACAAAGTTAGTAAATGCTATCTTAACAGAGAATTTAACAACAATATAATAATCATTGTTGACAGATAGTTAAATGTTCCTTGCTTTAAACAGTTACCAAGATCAAATCAAAACTATGCAATTACTTGCCAAAAGTAACTCAAACATAAATCAAAGAAAAAACTGCCTTCCAATCATTAATTTTCATTTCCACAATCATTCGTCTTCCGTGGAATGAAAAAAAAACACACACACAAAAAGATGACCAACCCGTCCCGATGGAGCAAATGAAGCAATGTACAGCATAGACGCACACAAAAAAACAGCACAAAAAAGAAATATCCAATTTCACCGCGAACCCAAGCATGATGGAAAACTTTTGTCCTTGCGGCGGAAGGTTTAATTAAGTTTTCCCCGCAATTTCTAATGGTTACGGTGGCGCGATGGTCACCATTATGGCCATGGCGGTGAAAATTAAGTCGACATTTGGACTTAATCATGACGGAAGGGAACGCCCAACCAGGAGCTACAAGCCACAAAAAAAAAACATTTCACTAGAAAAGTGATCTTCCTTTGTGCACTCTCGCCTTTCCCGATGGCTAGTTGAAGCAGAATGCGTCAAAAACAATTGCTGTTTTATGTCCCCGGGTGCTGATAACATGGAAATCAGGTTTGAAACTGATTAAAGTCACACCAGCTGCTGCTCAGTGCCGGGCTGCTGGTATGCAACGCGTTTTCACCAACACACCAGCCACACAATGAGAAAATGCAATGGCTTGTGGGTGTGTATGTGTGTGGGTGTGTGGTATGGAAAGTATCCCGCAGAAGTTTCGCGTTTGCATTCGATATCGATGGCACATTAACTGATCCCATCGGTCCGATGCGACCATCACCGCGGGCGAGAAATGCGATACCATTCTTGGCGTGCTTTTAACAGCTTCGCCAGCCGGTGGGAGATCATTGGCTTTGTCATTTACCACTCGATGAGAGGGCAGATAAAAGTACGATTATTCCCACATGGCACCGTGCCCGAATGGAACGGGGGCAGATAAAACATACACACGCTGCGAAACCACTGCTTACGATTGCACCGCAGCAGATCTACTGCTTAACTTAATTTTGGAGCGGGAAGTTGAAAATACCAATGCTGTAATTATCGCCAAGCGTCGGTTTTTAATGAGACAATTGTTTTACGAGACCGATACCGTGCAACGATTACCAAACAAAGACGCGCAAGAGATTAATTATCGATCCTTTCGGGAGATTCTGTGGAATATTGAAGCACAGCGTTTTTGGATTTATTGTTAAGTGATCAATATTTATAACAATATTCTACCATTATATCAAGTCTGCCGATAAAACGCTTCACTCTATCGCCAATAATACCAGCTGAGCAGATCGTTTCATTAGCCTAATGAACGATCAAATATAAACGCCTGCTGCTATGCAAACCGCAAAGCTTTATGTTGTTTCTATGTACTAATAAAGCTGCACACAAATTGAATGCCTAATAAATGCGGCCTACGTTGCAATGAGTAAGTTTATGAGCCATTTTGAATCGCAAATTTATGGATAGGAATGGTTCCTGGAATCATTTCATCTCCCTAAACCAGTTAAATTAATTTTGCATCTATTTTTAAGTTATTACAGGGTCTCCCTACATTTTGTAGTTGTTTCCCGGAAAATGTTGAATGCTTCCCATAGTTGTTTGGATCGTTTCAACGATTTATCGGGAGTTTCCCAGAAGTTTTTGATGTAATTGTATTATTTTTATTATTTTTAATAAGATTATTAATGGAACAAATATAAATATATGGAAAGATATATGGAATACGAAGATCAAGAAATCTTGCGAAACGCTGTACCAAAAATTCATAACTGTTCCGATGCACCTGATCACATTGTGTGACACAAACGGATTGAATAAGCACTGGAATTGCACACTTGTTTCCTCATGTCAAAGCTAATTTTCAGCTCTATTGATAGAAGCGAAAATTGTACTCGTTTGACCTGCATTCGGGGAAAAAAATCAGATACTAAATTGACCAAAACGATTTCCACACAAAAGCTCTGCTCAATACGAGTGTCTGTGTTCTGTGTGTGTCAATGCAGCAATCCATACAAAGTGAACACAATTGGAAACATAAAAAAAGCACAAACAAACGCACACACTGGCACGAAATCCCCACAAGCTTTCACAAATTAACCTCAAAGTGCACGAACCCGAAACCGGCAACACAATTTGGGAGGATGCAAATGCCAGGACAGTGAAGAGGAAAATCAAGTGCGCGTTGCTGCAGTGCCTTTGTTTCAGCCGAGCATGAGATCATCAACATACGTTCACTTCACCCCTCAGCAAACCCACAGCACCGGAACCACCGAACGAACAACGCTACAGTGGATGGAGTTTTCCATCTAGATTTATGCAGTTCAGCGGTTAGTCGAAAAGAGTAACGAACGATGCAGATGGATTTCGACTATTGATTGTACGAGGTTTGGCCGTCCCTTTTTTGTGTTTGTTTGGCTCTACTGATTTTGGGTGCATTTGGGGAGTGGTGGAAACAAAAATCGGAACGGATCGAAACCACACCGTAACAAATGCGTTTTCCGAGAGCTATAATTAAAGTTGATCTAAATCAGTGTCACGCTGGCGCCATTTGGATCTACTAAAAGGAGAGTTTTGGCTTCATCAGCACATGTTCAGCACGTCCATAAATTTCCGTTCTACCTTTTTATTGATAAAAATGAATTTGGATCTACATTTAAATAAATTTGAAAGTTTTTGTACACTATTTTTTACCGAGAATTTCAGTCATTTGTCTACACTGGAGTGGTATAAAAATAAGTGTTGTTTGGAAACATTCTATTGGAAAAACATTATTGATATAGATATTCAAGCTTAAGCCGCCTGAAACTATGCAATCGGCTTAACAATTCGTTCATACTGTCCGTGGCTTATTTCAGCACAGGTTTACGGTCAACACAGATCGCGATAAACATGATTAAAATATAATCTTTTATCACAACATCAAACCAACTAAATTATTCATTGTGTAAAAGTATAAAATTTCGCAAAAACTGCCTTAAAAAAGGCCCCGTATAAAGAGTCATTTCCATCTCGTTTCTCTTAAAATGAAATCCTGCCTTCTACGCGCAAAACTACAGCCGAAGCCTCAAGATAAACCCAGAACGGCCGTGCGATATCAAACGAACCGCGACCAAACGAATTACGTGCCGCAAAAGTTCTGTCCCTCCCGACTGTGGACTGTGCAGATGACAGGCGGCATAATTTCAAACAGCATCAAACCGAGCGGACAACGCGCCACACCGATCCGCTTCCAGATGGATAAGATCCAGCCCCACGGTTCCGGGAAGGTGTGTGCAATCAAAGTTTTCGCCGCCCGTACACGGGTGCGGGTCCGCGACCGAAGTGTCCAAACTTTTTAGAACCAGATCTTGCAAATGCTTCCTCCACACTCATCCCAACCACACAGTACCGGGGCGTTAAGTTCTGCGGCAAACCAATTATCAAAGTATTTACCACTATTTCAAATGGAAAAGTAGTACCACTCGGGAGGAAGGGGGGCCAAAGCATTCCCATCCAGCCAGGGGTAATTGCAAAAGTTTCCCGGCCACAAACACGAACCTCAAACGGACGCTCGCGGAGGGTTGCTAGTGTATGTCTGTGTGTGTGTGTGTGTTTGGTCGCTAATCTCGTTCCAGCGGATGAGGCGCTATCTGTGTGACGGCTGGCCAGTATCTCCTAAGGTTTACCGTTTATCGTTGCTCCTGTCTGATTCACCAACCGAATTGTGGTCGCCTTTATTTGCCATAGGTCTTGGTGGGTGGCATGGAAAATGTGTGGCTGCTCAACAATGCGTTCCCATTTATCATGATAACGAGCGGCCTGAAGCTTGCAGGACCAACAAAAAAGGACAAAACAACAGGATTTTTTTTCATAATCTGATTGCGAGAATTTTCCATTAGAAATGTTGTCATACTTCAGTCTCGCCTAAACTTTGTATTCAATGTAAGAACAACATCTTGGAAAATGTCAACCAATATAGTAATAACTTATGCCATTTCCAAAAGCTCCTTTTAATTATCTCATCATTGCAGCGGACAAGGTTAATTGAATTTTGCTTCGTCTTCATGTTTTCCCACAGTTCATGGAACCTAATTGCACGGTGCAAAACGGTGGAAAACACACACACAAACTTCACCTGCCCAATATCAACAGTATGTCATCGTTCGAGCGTAACTGCAGCAAGCACTAAGAGCCGGTGGCAGTGAAATTCTGGCACGCCGTAGTTACGGAACATCCCTTCCGCTAGTGCCGGTAGAAACATAAACAAGAAGAATCAAAGCAAGAACATTCAACAACATTTAAAAAAACATCCCTCCATCCGCATATTAACGTCAGCGGACTAGACAAGTGGGTCTAGTTAGTGTGCTTGTGTGCCCGGTTGCCCAGAGCGACGGAAGCTAGAAGCGGCTGGTCAGCGTGGCGGACTACGACGAACTTAGCTCGTTTCCACCAGAGCTACTCGGTGCATTCGAGAACAGCACCGAGTTCGAATGTTTGCTGCGGGCGCATCAGGATGCACAGTCCGAGGTAAGGAGGGGGAACTGGGCGAACTGGAGAAGACAAACAGTGTCCGTGTGTCACCTATACTGTATGTGGATGTCCTTGTTTCCCCTGTACTAACATTGTTATTGGTTCTCACTCAATGAACCAATCAACGGCAATCTCTTTACACTTTTCCTACAAACTCCTTTTACGCACACACTCACACACACACATATACACGTTGCACCGAAAATCAACAAAAACCAAATCAGCTCATCCATTTCACCGTTCATGTGTATCACATTTCCACAGACGCCGTCCGGTGGATGTCCGGTGGACTTTGACCGGATTCTGTGCTGGCCGAAAACGGATCCCGGCACCTGGGCAGTGCTTCCCTGCTTCGAGGAGTTCAAAGGCGTCCATTACGATGTGACACGTAAGTAAACGAAGCAACTCGCTCGGCCGATCTTTTGATTACGCTGCCGCCCTGCAGATGTTCGGGCGTTTCGGGGGTTGGGCGCTGGCTGTGTAACAACCGGGTACACACTCATACACACATGATGTGTAAACTTTTAGACATGCTCACAGTGTGTCGCCTGTCGGACGAAATATGATCCAGAATCGAGACAGGGTGTCGTAACCGGGTGAGGGCTAAGTAAACAAGAACATCAACACACAGTCCTTCCGAAAAGTGGAAGGAAAGAAGAAAAAAAGCTTCCAAAAGTTTCCCTTCTCGTGTGTACTTTTCCGGTGAACACTTACACAATGGTGGTGCCGTCAGTGCTCTGACGTACTGCGAAGGGAGAAATTTAATAAAGCCGTTCAATGCAATCTGTCACTCTTTTTTTTGCGGACAGATAGGTTTCGGCAAACTTTGCTGCTGGTACTCAACATGAAGAGCAGGCCTAAAACAATGTCCTAATAGTGGCACATTGTGTTGGATAACCAAATTGGCCGAAAAGTTAAGGCTTAGTTTGCAGTTGATACCAATTTGCCAAAAAGCGGGTATGGTTGGGTGGTATGGTCGGAACATTGCTTTGAAGCATATCAAACATGCTACCGATCAAAATTATTCGAGCTTACGTCGTGCGTTCATATAACAGGAAATTGGACATTTGTCTAGAAAAGGAAGCAAAGAAAGCCAACGGTCCGGATTCATGAAATTGAGGAGCCGTTTTTCTTATTTAAGCAAGCCATTCTGCAGTCCTTTGTACATGTAGTGCCTTAAGCATCTATTACAGGTAGCGTGACAGTTTGCATGAAATTTAAATGTTAAGATTATTTTATGCATTAAACAAAAGGTAGGTAATAGGATATAGCCAATATAAATCAAATACGTTACACTCTTATTTATATTACGTTTTAATCGAATAAAACCTATTGCTTGAGAAATGAATAAATTTCCGAGAATATTATTGAACATATTAAAAAAAAAACATGAAATGGCAATCTTATAGTAATTCCAAATACGGACATTATCGAATGCTCACTACAAATTTTTTAGTTTTTAACTTCTTTTAACGTCCAAACATTTTACTATCAATATTGATGATCTACTGGACTGGCAGAACGTGTAGGTTATCGGGGTGTTTTATGAAATTCAGAGCTATGTTTGTTGTTTGTTTTCTCGTTGACAACTGTCTCAATAGTGTATTCCTCTGTGCTACAATCCATGTGGGCAAAATTGTTGAGAGCTTATGATAAAATTACTCTGTATTCGAATTTAATCAAAACTCTTAAGATCGTCAGCGGTGGTGAACTGATAAACAGTACGTATTGGTTGCGTACTAAATGAGCACCTCAAAAAGTAAATCACTGAAACAAAAAACTACGATGATTCAAACACGAATAATAGGCTTTGATTATAGTTGACGTATGGAAAAAGCAATAATAACATGTCCATTCTTCATATATATTTTGGTATATTTGTATATTTATTAAAATGATCGACGGGCCTCATAATCCCACTCGATATATATATATATATAAGGGTACAATAGGAATATAACATAAATAGTCACACGCTTTACACAACGATAACAAGGACGCTAAAGATTCAGGCGAGATGTGCGAAGCAAATCAATGCGACTCAACACATTTGCTATCGTCATGCCGGGCTCATACGCATCAGATGCCGCATTCAGAGCAAGACATATACGCAAAATATGGATGTGTGAAAAACTATCTAGAACAGATATGTCACACATACGGCCCGCAGATCACATGCGACCCGCGAACCCTTTGAATCCGGCCCGCAAAGAACTTTGCCAGCTATTTTTTATTAAGCTGAAGTATATTGTATTATTTTGCATCCACTGAGGAAAAAGAATTCAACATTCAGTCTTAATAGTTTCCGATTAACGAAGTGAGCAATAAGTTACTCACAGTCGCTGTTTTTGGGAAAGTGTCCTCGAAGATGGCATGTGTTTTAGTTCTTATTTTCTGGCGGCTCCTCTAAGTCGGACTCATATTTTCCCATATTTTTGCCCATTTTCTGACTTTGAAGCTTTCTGGAAAATTCGGAAACCATGTATACCACTCGGAATATTAATTTCTTCACTTAACTGATAAGGATACTCTTTAGCTAGACTTCTGAAAAAATCAGGCCGATATCTTTAAAAATCTTTAAAGTACAAGGACTTCAAAAAGGCGTGAATTATATGAGGCCTATTAGAAGTTTGTTAGTCTCTTTTCCTTAAAAAAAGGCCACATAGCTTGCGAATATTTTCCAAAATAGTGCTTAAATTTTGAGTTATCGTTATTAGTAATTCGTGTTGTCAAAATGCAGCATTTGTTCTTCGTATGTCGTATATGTTGACGTGATATACGCAGTTTAAAGAAGAGTCCAGGAGGTCTCAAAGTTGTAATATATCTGGGACATTACATAAGAATGATAAAATTTCCGGGTTAGGGCGACCGCCGCTAAAATTAAGTATGAGTAATTGTAAATTGCTTTTTGTATTATATTTGTATTTCCATATTTCTTGTTTCTATGATTCTATTTTCTAGATACGATTCTAGGTCAAAGAATAAGTCCTTAATGATTTTCGTCGATCCAAAGCACCATGTGCTATAGTGGGCGATAGAGAAAAGAAAACGTGGACCAAATCCTTAAAATTCTTAAATGATATATGTTGCTATGAAATCATGGAATTTAATCCACCGCTGATAAGGGGGGGGGGGATTCTCTTACCTACCCAACACCGCTCAATTGCAGCCCGCAAGAATATTTTCAACTGTAATCCGGCCCGCGACCCAAACGAGTTTGACATAACTGATGTAGAACTAACAATAAACGTCATTTTGAGAGTTTTCTTTAAAAATAAATGTAAAACTACTAATAAACACTTAATATTAAAACTTATATCTCACATTTCAAAAAGTTTTTGAAAATCTTTACTAAAGAAAAACTCATTTTCATATTCGCGCAACCTCTACTAGCAAATTTAATTAATTACAGTGGATACCGCATACCTTCCGGCGCTTTACAGGCACCGACGAAGAGAAAGGTACAAACTAGTATTCTTCATTTTCTGTCAATCACAATACCCTTTTAGTAGTATGTAGTAGCATGTTGAACAAAAGATCAAAAGAGCCCCCATTAGTAGGATAACACAATCCAAAAGTACCCAATTTCACGAAGGACGCATTCTCAACCGACACGTTTGCATAATACCCACTCGCCCTACAACCTTCACAAAACTTTAAATAACATCCATTTATGAGCGTGTGTGCAAACATCCACCAAGCGACAGTTGAACAGACATAGGAAACCCTTTCTACGCTCCTTTCTCTTTCCACAACTTCAACCTACACCCTCCCTTAACCACACACACCGGTCTTACCACACTGGTATGACATTCAATTAAAGTTTCCCCGACGGCGTAATTGAAACTTGGTGCACTTGCACTTTCAACAACGCCCCTGTAATGTAAACTGAGACACATCCCCCCACACACACACAGAGCCGCAAGGACCGAGGAAAACCTACAGTCCCGCAAATCATTGAACCACAATTCATGCCCGCTTCCCGGCCACCACGGAGCGATGGAAAAGCAAGGACAAACTTGCACTAACGGTGACAAACTTGAACTTGAAGTGCTGCTGTGGCGCTCCGCTGTGGCAGCACCATGGAATGACCATCCTCCGCCGCATAGCTTCATTGGGTGTGTGGGGGTTTTGTGTTCACTCTCGCTGCACATGACTGTGCATTTTCTGGGCATTTGAACGTTCAACCAACGCATAACCGATCCATAGCCTTTCAGAGCGAAAGAAAAGCGTTGGTTCTGAAATTTAATGAGCAATTAAATAATCTCCCACAAGCATCTGCCACTGACCAGTGCAAAGGGCGGTTAGGGTAATACCCCAGAGCCATCACTGTACACATTAAACGATCGATCGTCGACGCTATTCTGGGACGGTCCGGAGGATAATTATTTCTAATGGGCTTTCCTGTGTTTGCATCTCGCCTTCTCCTCACCAGAGAATGCCACCCGCTACTGTCATCCGAATGGTAGGTGGGACAACTACAGCCACTATGCCGCCTGCCATCACGTGAACGAGCCCCCGCCGGACATTGTGGAAATTTCGTCCATCATCTACTACACCGGCTACATCCTCAGCCTGGTGGCGCTTAGTCTCGCTGTGATAGTTTTCGTTTACTTCAAGTAAGAGCGGAATAGCAACGCCGTGTGGTTTCGTTTTGTAATGCTTGATTGGGACGGATGGTTGGCTTTTTTGTTTGTTTTTTTCAATAGGGATCTACGCTGCTTGCGGAACACGATCCACGCGAATCTCTTCATCACCTACATCCTGTCCGCCTTGCTATGGATCATCATACTAACGCTACAGGTGAGATTGAGGGTGCAAAGTATTTTTTTACAAATATTTATTCAAAATAAGGTAATTATAAGACTGCTTCTACAACTTATTTTCAATGTCAGAGATTACCCTTTTCCATAATTCCAAACTCATCAAAAAACAATCCCTTAAACATATCGTTAATCTTTATTTAACAGAAATTATTCTCAACATGATGAAGAACAATTTGAATGTATTAGTTGATTAATAGAAATAAATTAGCAATAGAAGTAAATTAGGGTCGATCGCCTGGAACAGTCATCAACTTCTTAACAGTATGTCCGAGATGGGATCAAGTCCCATACAGGTCTTTGAATTGGTCTTCAACCTACGGGAACTGTCTTCAACCGAAGAATTGGTCTTCAACCTACGATATGTTTAAGGGACCTTGGAAACTGATTCTGATCACATGCCTATCCTGGAACTGGTTCCAAAACAATGTCGAAATTTTAACTTACAGAAAACCGATCCCGGTGAATTTCCCAAATCCATACCAGTCCTGGTACTGTTCCCCAACATATACCTGGCTTAATAATGATACTGAACACTTACCTGGAACTGGAATCCTGGAACTTAAACAGAACCCATTCTGTTTATAATACTGACCCTGAACATAGCGCGATCCTCGAACTGGTCCTGAACGCATGCCAATACTGGAACTCCTGGGACTGGATTTAAATTCATACTAGTTGTTACGAAAAGAACTTAGGCGAGCCCTGCAATTATCTACCAAACCGGGCGAAATTTGCAGCGAGTTAGAAATGATCGGGCGAACCCGATCGTGGCCGGAGCGCGATGAACACCACACGTGTGTGTGGGTGAGTGCTCGAGAGGCCGAAAAGGAAGAGGTTCGGGTTCGGGATATCGCAGGGCATTCGGCAAGCGTACGAGCAGGGAACGGGTTGGCAGAGAGCGATAGGCGAACCTTTTTTGTAGTTAATTTTTTATCTTTTTTCTTTGCCTGACTGGATAGATTTGCTTAAGTACATACAGTTCAACTTTAGTTAATCTTTGGGTGAAAATAAAGACATTATTAGAGATCTAACTCACAAACGCCTACTACGCGCCTCCTTGTGCTTACACTAGTCTTTTTGGGAAAAAGCTGGTCTCATGGTACAGTCGTCAACACGTACTACTTAATATCATGCCGGTCATGGGTTAAAGCCCAAAATAGACCGTGCCGCCATAAATAGGAATGCCTATCCTGCTATGGGGGGTATTCCAAAAGTTACTGAAAGCCAACCCCACAAGTGGTACAGACAGGCCTTGACCGACAATGGTTGTTGAGCCAAAAAAAGAAAACAAGTCTTTTCGGGATTGATTCTGAACCTATACGGTTGCTAAAACTGACCCCTTTTTTATTCAAACTAAAAAAAATATGGCTCTATCTCAATCATATTTCTTGCGAGATAAACAAATCGATTTGTTGCATGTTCATGGAATGAACACTTTTGAACGCGTCATGTAACCAAAACAATCCCAAACAATACAATACAAACAAAGAATACAAAAGAATACCGAATATTTTCATTTTTACCATTTTTAAGGACAAACAAACGTACATAAATTTAGTGATCCAAATAAATAAAAAAAAATGAAGTAATGCCTTTCAATGGCAAGGTTGCAACATTTTCATAGACATTTTTATTTAAGAAACTTCGCTATAGTAATAAGCTTTAAAAAACCTTCAGCATCTCACTTTAACAGTTGTTAGATATTAAATATTCATTTTTGCTTTGCTCGCTGCCCAAAATGTATAACTAAAACGTTTCGAATTTCCCACAGCTCTCGAGTGGCAGCAGTACCGGCATGACAAGCTGCGTCATCTTCGTCACGCTGCTGCACTACTTCACGCTAACCAACTTCTTCTGGATGCTCGTGGAAGGTGAGTAATGCCGTAATATCTTGGTTGCAAAATAAGAATTGTACATTTTTCCTACAAAATTCATAATCACGCATAAAATTCTCGGCAAGTTTTTATGAAAGTGCGAAAAAAAAAGAAAATACTTCCCACCGCTCGCAATTAGAACCGTTTAGCAAGTTTCACGAGCTTTTCGGCGTATCCACAAGTCGAAAATATCAAATCTCTCGTTGGCATAGACTTGAGTGCTGCAAAATTATGTGTACTAACAAGTGCGTCAGGGTGCTCTCTAGCATTCGCGTTTCGCGAGAAACGACCATGTCTCTCTCTCTCTCTCCCTCTTTAGCTCTATCTCTCACTGCCACATGCAGCAACCCATTCTCGCCCGGCTCCCGTTTAAATAAACATCCAAACGATCTTTATTTGCACGGGAAACGTGAGCCGCCTGTCGAGTGGTTTTCGTCGCGTGTTGATATCATTAAATTTCGCTTCTGATAACACCGACGCCGTCTCCACTTTCGTCCCGAGGGTTGATGAGCTTCCAACGAAAAGCTTACCAACCCGCCAGCTCCACCACAACACGGGGCTTCGTGGTAGCGACGATCGTTCGCACACGAAAAGCACACGAAACCAACTGCTGCTCAACCGTTTTGCTAATAAAATACCAACGCTCGGTTTCGTATCCGCCCATCGTTTGGTTGAAGCGTCTACTAGCGCCCGGCCGTGTTCTTCTGGCTTAGGGGGTGTTTGGTCCTTCTTCTTTTTTTGTTGTCTCCCTTCCCCACTTCCAGGAAACTTTCGAAAAGCTACCCCAAAATGAGCCCACGCCAAGCGAAAGACACACAAACAAACACACGCACAGGAAACCCAACCCAACGCGAGAGCACAGTAAATGTTTAGTATTACTGCTTGCGCACGGGAAAGGAACGCGTAAGCGAATGCTGAGCTGTTTTTCTTACCACCACATCCTTCCCGGCAGAGAACGAGAATAGAAATACAAAAAATCGGAAGCTTTGCTCGTTGTTTACTGTGATGGTACTACTCGTCTATACACCGGCTCGTGTCGTATGTCGTTGCTATTCTGGAGCTGTTTTTTCTTCTTCATATGCTGTCCTCCTCTACTCCAGCTGAAGT
>KB666510.1:77582-88200 GCA_000349065.1 Anopheles quadriannulatus | reverse complement strand
TTAAAACCTTGCCACAGCTCAACAAGCTTGCTAAACGCCTAAAAGTATGCACTACAATTTAGAAAATACAGCAAATATTCTACATTTTTTGTGCTTGCATTCGTTACCAAACATAAACCAGCATAAAAAGCAGGTGTACAGTAACGCCCGATCAACTCCCATTTTGCCTTATTTTGCATAATTAAAGCTTGTTGTGCTATTAAGAACGATAATTTACAATTAAGCTTTACGGCTCAGGTCCTTTCTAAACGTTTTCAATAAATCGTGACTTTATCGCATTATCGACATTCCTAGGCTCATCGTAAAAACAAACCATCTACCACCTGGCCACACGATACAGGCACGCACAATGCCGAACTTGTGGAAAAGTCCTACCTGCTCTCTCCTGCATACCATATGTGTTCCACAACCGCAAGCAAAACAAAAACAATCACACAACGACACGCACGTTGACGAGAAAAGTTTGACTTCCTCTACTGTACAAGAGAGAGTGAAACACCAACAGCAATAACTTTTTTCAATTTAGCTGCACACTCATTAAGCCAACAGCCAACGACACCACAAGCGGGCAAGTGAGGCTAAAGAGGTTCTAGCAGGTTGCTCAGATTATTAATGAGTGCAACATTAAACATTCTAACACGCTATACGGTGTACCAAACACGTAGCAGAATGCGGGAGAAAAGTTTTCCATTTAGTTGCTTTCCTCCAGCCATCTTCTATTATTTTCCTAAAACCATGGGAACGTTTTCAGCTCCTGTGTACGTCGTGTGTTCCTCAGCGTAAAATTACAAAGGAAAAGTTTCCCATTTAGAAACGGATGCTTACTGTGCTTATGGACAACTTTTATCAAAGGTGAATATTATGGGTGCTCTTTTTCGTTGAATTGTGCTTTTTTGTTGTTAGAACGTGTAGTGCGAGCAACGCCGTGGCAGCATGGATAGCAAAAGAAAGCTGTTAATCCTCCCGGGACGTCATTTTTGAGATCTACGCCTTACGTTTTCGGCTGCTAAGCTGGGCTAAAAATACAAGACCTACCCGCCGCCGATGCTCGAAGATATTTTGTTTCTCGGCTGTATCCAGGATTAACGAAAAAAATCATTATTACAGCGCAATATTCCTCCTTATTTTTTCTATGCATTCTTACCTCACCAGCCAATGTGTTGTACCCATTTTGATCGTTTGCTCGAAAGCTATTAACGGGACACTAATCCCGTACGAATCGCATACATCTCGCTGCCACCGGGCTATGTATCAGTATTTAAAAGCTCCTTTGCCTTGACCGGCTTTCCGGGGCGGTTGGTGAATAAGGCGGTTCTCAGCTACACAGCTTGGCTGTAATTAAGCTCTCGGTTGTTTCGTTCGCATTGGCCCTACGCTTCTATGGAAAGGGATTTTATTCTCAACCCATCGGAAACGCCTATTCCAGATCCGTATAATTTACGTACGCCATGTGTACGCTGGTGTTTCCCGTACGAGTTTATGACACGTTTCTTTGCCGTTGTTCGACATGCTGTGAAAATCTTCCTCCCATTGTACGCATCAGTTCCCGGCAGCTGTCGATGCATGATAATCACTATCACTTTCACAGCGTTGTTCCGGAAGGTAGGATTTATCGGAAAGGAATGAATCTTTTACCGTAGAGAACTAGGTTCGAAGTTGTTCTTACCATGTAATTTGATCTGCCGGCTTTTTTTATTTCTTTCCAGCTGGTAGGAATCATTTTCTCATCACATTTTCCCTCTCATTTCAGGGCTCTATCTGTACATGCTGGTGGTGGAAACGTTTTCGGGTGATAATTTGCGCTTCAACATGTATGCCGCCATCGGTTGGGGTAAGTGTAGCAGAGCGTCGGTAGGCGATAATTCATTGCTGGTATACCGGGAATGATTTAGCTTCCGAATTCCGGTGCATTTTTGTGTATTAATGTGTTTTAAGCGCTTTCTAGGTTGGTTCTAGGTCGCTTTAAAGTAGTTTTATTAAAAGTTTCTAAAAGTATGCAATTCACATCCCAAAGCGCCCAAATTTATGCAATCCCACATAACAAATCGCCTAACTGTATGCAACTTTCATATAAAAAGAGTTTTACATCAGTTTGTATTAAACTTTCATAATCTTAGCCCTTCTCCGCTTTAACTCACGCACAAAACCATACAAACCAGGAACCCAGTAGCAACCGTCTCACACTAAATTCGACATCACTATAAAAAATGCATTTCCTTTAACGCAGTCTTCCATGGAACCCACTCAAAGTTAGATTATCTTCGTACGCGCGTGTACCACAAACCTATCCCACTGTGGCAAGTGGCCAATCGAATGCCGTTAAATCCCGAAGGTCTCGGTGCAAGTGCAATAAAGAACGGAGAGAGGGGTAAAAAGAGCACAGAACAGCCCGCGGGCTGGGACAACCATTATCGCCACAATAAACACTAAATAAATTGTCCATTTCAGTGTGGCGGCCATTATTTCGAACCGGCGCCCAGAACTCAGAGCCTCGATCCGTATGTCCTTGCCTTTGGATTGGCTTTTGGTAGCAAAAACGGTACCGTACAGTCTGGCACAGTCTGGTGTTGGGGACGATTTCCCAGCACAGGGACGACAATTCATTGTCTGTTTTTTGTTCTTCTTTCCCCGACTCTCTTTCGCTTGGAATTCCGTTTCGAAAGCAATACAAAAACAACGAAGATCACTACCATTACATTAAATGTCCTAACGGTTGGGAAGCTTCTGGCTTTTTTGTTGTTGTCCCCATAGGTTCTTTTGCTTTCTTTTCGAGCTTTCGCTCGCTCTCGGGTAATTTACCACATTTGCCTTAAAGCCACCGAGATTGGCTGTGGTCGCCCCGTGAGGGCAGTTATTGGTAGTGAAAAAGTACTGCTATCAGAGGAGGAAACGTACGAAAGTAACGCACCAGCGGGTGTCATAAGCATTCAGTATTAAGAGTCGATTTTGGAACAATGAACAAAAGAGGAAGCAGCTGGTCGTTATCATTATTACGCAGTAATTATCTTTCCAACCGATTAAGCACATCGTATTGATAGCTTGGTGCCACTTTTTTTAACTGAGTCGTTTCAATTTACTATCAAAATGTGCTGCTAACCACTTTGCTATGAGTTTGTTTAACTTTTAACCTACTGTCACATAAACTTTCGTTCATTAAACCAACTTTCGTTTCCATTTCCATCTCCCCTCTCAGGCGGACCGGCCATTTTCGTCATACTGTGGGCCATCGCGAAAGGTATCACCTTGTCCGGGCAGGGCAAAGCGGACACGGTAAGTAAGCAAAACCCGGAAGTGGTTACGTCCCATTCCAGCACCCACTGTCCTCGCCCAAAATCCAATCGACGAAACAATTATCGTTCGCACTAGGGGAGGCGATGGTGAAAGTGAAAGTTCAAATCGTTATTAACTTTTACCAAGTGGACCTCCGAAAAACTAAAACTCGCCCGCATCTAGTTTGGTGTAAACTGCTCTCCTTTTCCAGACCGCATCGCTGGATGCGTTGTTGTGTCATTCCGTGTCATGTCGTGCCAGTTTTTAATGCTGTACCACCCATGGCTGAAACTTTTGGTGGGGCAAAAGACACCATTAGTGGGCGGCCAGCTTTCAGATAATTGTTTTACCCTCACACACACACGTGGGAGAAAAGTTTTTGCGCATCAACTTTTGTCTCGTTGTTAGTAAACTTTTTGGGCTAGGGCGAGGTTTGTAAATTGAAATGATAACAGTTGTATCATTATCTCTGTCTGTTTAGATTACTGAAGCTATCCTTCAAAATTGCGCACCAAAGGGCTTAACTTCATTTTGCACCGCGCTCAGGTGCTTAACGCCTAAAGTTATGCAATTATACTTTTATATATTAATTTCTACATTAATTTTGATTGAAAATAATGTAGAATGTCAGTACAGCATGTCAAAAATGAGGGTTGGGAATTGTTTTCCAATATTACTCTACACAAAGTTGATTAGTTATCCAGAGTAAATTACTATTATTCTAATCATAATTATAAGCTAGATTGCGGTTTTTCTTAGGTTAAGTAAAAAGAAAACCTAATCTATGTAGGATAAATGCACCAAAAAATCTTTGAAATTTAGAGTGGTGTTGGCACGATATCGACCACATGCGTTCTAGACAGAATTATTATTTGTAAACATCTATCTGTCAAGATCAGCTAGATCAAGTACCCACTTTACCCGACAGATGGCGTACTAGATACACAGAAAGGGACGACAGGATTAGCTTGTGTGACAACTAGATCTCCCAGCATAGGACCAATGAGGAAGCGGTACAACCAGGGTCAAGTTCGCACAGCTGAGGGCGCCATCGCTAACCGCAAATTAGTTGCAAATTAGAACGCGGAAATACAACGTCAATTTTAAAACTGCTCAAATATATAGACAGTTTGTAAAATTATCTTTACCGTTTGCGACTCAACGAAACGATTGCTACACACGTAGCAACAAGTGGTATAGATATTGTTGTTACACCTGGTAACAATTTGTTGAGTAGCTGGAAAGACTTTCTTAGAACGGTCTTTTTTTGTGTGTTTAATATGTATTTGCTCAGTTTAAAAATTAGTCTGTCTTCTGTCGCTTGACTTTTGCTCCTGGCCCTAACTATCTCGATGGCGCCTATTTCTCGAACAGCTGATCAGTCTTCACCGCACTTGACCCTGTTTCGTGACCGCTGCCGAACTTTATCCTAATTGGCCCTATTTTTGATAAGCTAGCTGTTTCGCCTTTGGGGATATCTTTTTGTCCTTATCTGTTTTACAGCGCCATCTGGTGCATTCCTCGTAAGTTATTCGAGCTGTCCTTGATAGCTCGTTGTTTTGATAAACATTACGGCTGCTAATCTGCACGAGGTAGATATCGTGCCAACTGATTTACTTCATTTTATTTAAATTATAAGTAAAGTATTTATACCATATTTGATTTAATTTTAATAGAATTATTTAATAGTAAAAGTAACAAATGTTCTAAACAAATACATATTTTTCAATGTTTGTGGCCTTAGTGATGGTGTGGTTCCTATAGTTGTTTTATTGTATGATGTTGTATGAAAAATACTGAATATAACCCGAACGAGGCTGAGTATTGAAGCAGGTTTAATAAGAATAGCGAAGATTACAGTCATAATTTAGGATTTCTGCCTAATTAAATGAACTGAAATGATTATTTTTTTACCGTTAAAAATAATGAATGTAGCACTGTAAACGATTCAAGATAGCCTATACCTTGAAGGGTGTGCTTGATTTGAAGTTCAATTATCACTCATCTAAAAATATGAATTTTTGCTTTGTTTGGCCATTTAATAACATTCTTCTTATTTATATTGTCCTCTGACTAGCGCCCTCGCCCGGCAATTACAGGCCAGTCATCTCGAATAATTGGATCTTGTGACATTTGAAAGCAAATGTTGAACTCAATTCGTTTGTAAAAAACAACCTTGAAAAATCCAATAGACTTATAAGATAAATGCCTTTAAAATAATACATATAATGTAACCGATCTCTTCCCAAACAGTGGTACACCAACAACACTTTCCTACTAAAAGTGCCATCAACAACCTCGGACAGAACAAAAATCCACCCGAATCTCTCCCACAATTAGTGGTGAATATTTGTTTTTACTTCTGTTGTTTTCTTTAGCCCTCCAAACACTGCCCCACGATCAGTGGCAAACCATTGGCACGAGCAGGTTTGGAAGGATTTGGTTTCGGCCGGAATCTTCTCCAGTTGGGCGTCCATTCCGTCCGACACTCGAAACCGGAAAATAATTGTTCCACAAGAAAGAAAAAAAAAGAAGAAGGAAAGACGAAGAACGCCACTCCAGAAAAGCTTTTCCACCGGCTAGTCTGCTGATGCAATTCGATTCTTTCCGAGTGGAAAAGTGGAAATGAATATCAAGAAAGCCCGAAAGCAAACAAAACCATAGGAACACACCGACACACATACACACCTCTCACTCGTTAAATGGGCGCCGGCCAAAATTGCCACTTTAACGGCTGTTGATATTCGTGTCGTTCGGGGAACGAAAGGGCAGAAGGCAAGTAGGAGTGTAGTGTTCCATTTCAGGGCAGCAAGAATGGAGCGTAAGATGGCTTTTCCAAGAGCTTTTTTATCCCTATTTACCCTCATCCCACGCTGCTTTCCCTCCCCTACCTCCTCTCCCCTATTCATTTCCTTCGTTCAACCGAACGAAAACAACTCCCAGCGCCGTAGTATAATGACCTAGTTTAGATTTTTCCCGGAAAAGCCTTTCCAGTCCCGTTCGATCGATGGCGGAAAGCCACTCATGTCGTTATTGTGTTTTCCTTGTATCGTTTATTACGGTTTCGGGCGGGAATGCTGCCCCACCACCAGCTGGAAATCGAATGCTCCTGGATGCGTGAGTCAGTCGTCGACTGGATCTTCCAAGGGCCGGTCTGTGCGGTGCTGATCATCAATCTAGTATTTCTCATACGAATCATGTGGGTAAGTCAAGCCGTCTCGTAATGCCAGTCATGCATCCCAACCCTTTTCCGTTTAACAATGGTCCTTTATACCGCGCAAAACCCAGGTGCTTATCACGAAGCTACGATCGGCGAACACGGTCGAAACGCGCCAGTACCGGAAGGCATCGAAGGCACTGCTCGTGCTGATACCGCTGCTGGGCATCACGTACCTGGTTGTGCTGGCCGCGCCCGCCGAAGGCGTCGTCAGTGACATTTTTGCCATCGCCCGAGCGCTGCTGCTCAGTACACAGGTGAGTTGGGGCGCGCAAAAAGGGGAAAGGCATACGTATACTCATTACCCGGTAATTGTTGGCGAGTAAATCGGTACTCGCTGCGGTTGCTTCTGTGCAGGGACTGCAATGGGGGAGCTATTAAAATATTATTTTTAATTCAAGTCGACAAACACACGCAAGCTTTTGTTTTTGTTTCATCATAAAAGGGTTCTCTCAACGGCACATGGTTTAAATTGCAAATAAAATTTTAATTTTCATTCCGGTCCATGTTGTGAATTGTCACTTCTTCTTCTTATATTTTGCGTAACGTCCTACGTGGACATGCCCGGCCCCTACACGGGCTTTCGAGACTCAATGCATCACCACGCAGCCGGATAGACAAGCCTTGAACTAGGCTTGAACCCATGATGGGCATGTTATTGAGTCGTTCGATTTGACGATTGTACCAGGGGACTGCCCCTCATTGAATTGTCACATATCGATGTATTTACGGAAACATTATTGGTATTAAATTTAAATTGATTTCTATTAATTTAAAAATTTATAAAAGCTCATTGCAAAGGACATTTTTTGAATTGCAACATAGAGTATACAGCATTTAACGCTAGGTGGCGCAAATGTTGATTTACAGAAAGACACTATTCTTAAAGGTCACTTAGTAATCATGAATTTAAAGTGTACATGAAATATTGTTTTTCGAAAACTACTCATCAACAATGTAAGAGATTCCATATCAATTCGAAGAATTTTCTATTTCAACACTATTTGCAACAATTGTACCGGTACAACATTTTAAACCAAACATATTCAACCATATCAAACATATAAGCGGGTTGGTAAAAACCAGTCCCGCTGACATCCAAGTTTTCACCGTGAACTAGTTTTGGGTTTGATGAATCTTGCATTGAGATTCATTCATGTGATCAACTAATCAATTAGATGAATCTCTAAAGATTTATATATCTCCTAATATTAATGTTTCTCCAAGGAAACATGAGCCTCTTGAGAATACTTGGGGGTTCATGAATCTCGAATCATTCCAGGGAACCCAGGGATCAATGAATCTTTAAAGATTTACCATTTTGAAAATATTTAATATGCGTGATCCAATGATTGGGGCCGGTCTGGTGGTACAGTCGTCAACACGAGCGACTTAATAACATACCCGTCATGGGTTCATGTCCCGAATAGACCGTGCCCCCATACGTAGGACTGACTATCCTGCTATGGTAACAATAAGTCACTGAAAGCCAAGCTCACTTCACTAGTGGGTATAGGCAGGCCTTGACCGACAGCGGTTGTTGCGCCAAAAGAAGAAGAAGAAGATCCAATGATACAGTGGTTATCTAGCACGACTTAACAACATGCCCGTCGTGGGTTCATGCCTTGCATGAACCGTCTTCCCGAAGCAAAACAAACTATCGGGCTACCTGGATGCCAAGATGACTCGAAAGCTTGCATGGGCTGTCTTGACCACGTGGGTTGTGACGCCAAGAAGAAGAATAATAAGTAGCTCAAGCTCTATGAATCTTAAATGAAACCCCAGATATTCGTGAATGTTTTGAGATGTATAAATCTTTTGAGAATCTTTCGAGATTGATACATCTTTCGAAATTCATTAATTATTAGAGATTCATGAATACAAATACAAACGAAATTCAGATCAATTGAATGATTTCAAAGATTCATTAAGATTTACCCATCACTACCGTGAACGCCACGGTGAGATTAGTTTTTTAGCAAAAAAACTCTTTTAATTTAATGAATATTAAATTCAAGTGGATTGTACAAATCCGAAACAAAACAAAACACTATTGTTCCTTTTACGATGCAGGCTGTTCCCGAGTAACGTCGCTATCAAGATAGGCAGATTTGGAGAGCCCTTTTTTATTAACAATTCTTGAATTTATTAAATAAATAAATAAAATAATAAAACATATAAATAAAAAATATATCACTTTAAATCAAGCGATACCCTATTTCTTTTTTGTTTTTTTTTTTATAGAGACTTTGAGCCAATTGGCCTCATTCGCCTCTTTATCCTTTTTCTTGCTCTCATTATTTTAAATAAACGATAAAGTGTATTAATGTTCTAAAATAAATCAAAGATATCCATTTATCAAATGCATTTCAACAGAAACACATGATATTCGAATTAACTGGATATTAGACTAGCAAGGATGCCTCGAAAACGCATAAACCGCGTATCTCGCGAACAGACTGTATGGAAAGCCGCTTTTTATTTTTAAAAAAAAGTGCAACTATTTATTACAAAAATCACGTTCATTTACATTTGATCACTAGATGGAATTGGAAATCAAAACCGTCAAGTGTGTTGTAGTTGAAATCAAACAATACTTTTGACACCAACTTTAAAACAAACTTTAAATGGTTACTCTAACCTCCTTGCAAAACCATAAGTGGCTAGCCCATTGTAAGCTTTTCATATCCCCCAACATTGATCTACCCACAAATGGGCAACGGTGCAACTATGTAAAGCATTGAAACTTGTTCCACGCTAACATGACTGCCGAACGTTTGAAACGGGAACAAAATTAGCTTTCCCCTGTCCAATTACACCAGGGAGTGGCGTGAAGTGTGAAAAAACAAGCCATCCCGTTCGTAGAGTTCCAAACAATTCAAACAACACAAAGTACCAGCAGTATCGTGCACAAGCTCACCACAAGCTTTTCCTTTTGAACTACACGATACAACAGCAGCATTTTCCAGCGTTTCAAATCCCTGACATCTTCCATTACGCTAATCTGAAATTGAAACATAACGCAACGAAATCCGTACACGCGGCAGCAAAAGCGCATCAGCCCACGCGTGTTTAGTGGGAAAGCACGAGCAAGCCCACCCCGTTGCAAATAATTTGTCACACATTTAGACCGGCAATGCAGGCTTATGTAGCCGTGTGTATAAATGTCACTCTCTGCATTCCTGCCTAAATTAAGCCCCTTTGCTTGCCAGTGAAATTTAAGTTGAACGTGCGATCCTGGGCAGCGTAACGGACCAACAGGGGCTGTTGGGGAGAATATGTTGTAATGCACATCAAAGATGAAACAATAAGCGCTGATGATAGGGGAAGATAAACCTCATTCATTGGAACGATGTGAATGTGTGTGTGCGTGAGGGGTCTGTGCGTGCATGAGAGAGTGCTGATTGCATTCATTGATAGTGGAACCCGCAGGCGTTGGGTTGTGAATGGTTTTAGCGCACGCTACATAAACAGATCGCCTCGATGACAGCAATGATGGGGGAAGTGTTGTGGTGTAGCCGGTGTTTAATGAATGGTTACATTTGCAGGCATTTAATTGTAGAGATTATGGCCACCTCGATATGTTTGGGTGAGATGTAAATTTACACATAGGCCGTTAGACATGGTGCTAAATATGCATTCCTTTCAAGGACAATAAGAGGAAAACTTTGCTTAATTTGTTGCTTGCACATGATTCTGTTTTAACTAGAAGTATTTGATAGTGATCCGTTTAATTTTTGTCTCATTAATACACATAAAATCTAGTTTTACAATTACGATAATCACGCCATAATTCAAGGTATTTGCGTATCAGGAGAGACGTACAATCAACCACTGCGCACACCTGTATTGGACGATACTGCTTAATTCATGTACTTGATAATTACGATTTATAATTGGATTTTCATTCTGCCACTATTAGTTCGATCGGTATCTCTTTTGCACAGTGGGTGTTATAATTCCACACAACTTGCAGTATGTGTTCCCACCATCGTCACGCTAATTTGTACGATTTATTGCTTTAACCTTGTTTATCGAAGGCAATTTCATAATATGTAATTAATCTGACCACTAAAGCTGATTTAGCATGGCAATGATTATTGGTTGTTTTGCCATTGCTATTAAATTAAA
>KB666510.1:27814-77142 GCA_000349065.1 Anopheles quadriannulatus | reverse complement strand
TATTAAATTAAAAGTCATTCGCAAACCAATCATCTGAATTCATTAATTAACAATGTATGGAAATAAATCGTCGGAATAACATTACGAATAGCTTTTGTACTGCTCATATCACCATAAAGTACATACAAAACTGGCTAATGTCCTTGCTCCCGTGGTGTGCGATCGTAGAAACCCCACGACGACGACAAGCGCGCTATAATTCCCCCACAGGCAGCGCAATGAGACCGCGTCGTGATTCCACTCCCATTCATAAACCACATCCTGCACCTTACGCTCCCAACCAGCGCAAATTGGAGCCGATTTTTCCATCACCCGCTAATTCCACACACATCACAGCACGACGACCACAGCGCATCGCCCGAATGCACTTTCCCGCCGTGCAAGCTTTCCGGGGTTTAGTAGCGCGGTCTCATTTGTGAAAGTGTTTTTCCACATTTTTCCTTTTCCTTTCGTTTTCACTCGTTGTTTTTTGCTCCCTCCGTACTGTCTTTATCCCTGCAAACAACAACAACAACAACAACAGTAGCAGTAGCCTCCTGATGGCATCAATTTTCACACTCACTAACTCGCACTCGCATAATGCCTGCGCTTTCTTCTTCTATTCTTCTCGCCCGCCTATAGGGACTGTCTGTGTCACTGTTCTACTGCTTCCTCAACTCGGAGGTACGGTTAGCGCTGCGCCATCGGCTGGAACGGTGGAGGGACGAGCGGAACATTCGCCTCGGTCAGGTCCGGCAGCGAAGTCGACGGTAAGTGCATTTTCGGTCCAACAGACAGCTAACGGCAGCGTGGTGGGAAGCTGTCCGCAGAAAAGACTTGCACTATTTGTGGGCTGCTATATCTTACTAAGACAAATTATTCACACCTTAAAGACTGCGTTTGTATCCGGTCTAAGGTGTGCTTTAAACCTACAAAGCTGACGGATTAGCATGGCGATGAAAAAGTATTTATACACAAGGGCTATGAGAAAAGCTTAATCCCGGGCAATGAAAAATGCATCTCGAAAGGCAACTTAATTGGACGATTCCTAGTTTAGGCTGTTGTTTGTCCTTGTGAGATCAGACTGGAGAAAGATTATAAATTTTCTGGAGTATTTTTAATCCACAAATAGTCCTATCTGTGCATTGCTTATAATCCGTTCTACTTTAACCCTTCACTGCTCAGTTAAGACACAAAAAAAGGACTACCCAGAGACTTCAATTGTATATTCCGTGCTTACTGCTTAAATTCAACTACAAAACGACACCACACATACACCGAAGGGTTTTTCCGCAACTCAATTTAATGGGCTACCATTAAAACTGTGGGTAGAAGGTTTCCTCCCCGATCGTACACGTGTGTCTGCGTCTGGCGTCTGCTCTTTTGTTCCCTCGCGCTGAAGGTTACGGTCACGAACGGGCGGCGGATGCCTTTTTCCTTTGCACTTCCTTCCCTGGCTCATTTACGATTATGTCTTTTTTGCGAAACAAAGGCGTGAATGAGAGAGCATAAAGATAGCGTTGGTTGGAAGCATGGGTTTTGTTGCTTTTGGGGAGGCATCTGCTAAGTGTGTTGGGCGTTGCTCAGTGCATTTGAAGGTGCATTGGACTTCGTAAAGGAGAAATGTTTTTTATTCCTTAAATCATTAAATTATTGGTAAATATTTTATTCATATTCTAATTTCTAGGACGTTACTAAACACATGACATCTGGCAGAAAGGTTGTGTTGTTTTTTTTTTTTTAATACAAAAAACACATTACTCAAAATTGCACACCATCTGGGCTTTTCCAGCACCACGGCCCTCGCTAATTTAATTCATCTTCCTAACGCATCGTAACGCTTAAAGCGGCTACAATTGATGCGTGCACAAAGGAAAATGGAAAGCTTCATCCAATCAAACCTTAAGGAAGTAAGCTTCATCAAGCACGTAAAACCGAGAATAACGAAAAAAGACGCCCACAAACACACACACAGAGCGAAGAACCAGGAAGCCAAACGAAATTTTGCTTAAAAAAAATACAAGAACGCTACGATACACGATACGGCGTAAGACCCATCCGGTGTGATGGTGGTGAAAAATGGTTTACAGTTTATCTCGGGAAAATTGAAACACGGGATCCGTTCGCTTTTTCTTTTACTTTTCTTACAAAAAAAAACAGTATCTTGTGACTGTCTCGAAATGCCAAGAAGAAACCCCGAAGTGAAAAATCCGTTCCACTTCGTATTCCGATATCACTATGGGGCTGTTTTTTTATCGCTTTGTTAAAATTAGCCAAAAAAAAAAAACAAGTTAAAGCTCGCTCAAACAGGGCACTGCCGCTCCTTGCACGGTGGCAGTGCTGCTGACGCTACCAGGGCTAGCCCCTTTTTTGCCCGCTCCGCCTTTTGGGTGTACATTTTATTTTACCGATTTATTTTACGGCCACCAATCATTTCGGCGCACACTGTAAAGCTGCTACGCTCTCGTCCAACCTTCCCCCCCGAGAGGGTGTGCTGGTCTATGAACTCAATCGAGTGCAACGATATTGTATAAAATATTAGCCGAATATCGTACCGATCCGATCCTTGCAACAACGGTTTGCTTCCTGGTTGGGCCGAGCTAGACGGCTGGCGAGTTTTTACTGCACTTTTCGATTCCACTGTCCGCCATTGCACACATCCACATCACTGGGGCGTGTATTGGCTATGGTGCTGTGGTGCCCCGTCTTTAAATCATCTTTCAATTCCATGCCGACCATCAATTGTCGATTTAGCTTCTTATCCGGCTATTATGAGCAAGTCGGAAGTCGTAAACTTGGAACCGTTTTTTAAAACGTACCTATAATCTGTTCCCTGGACATGTGTTTAGCTGCATGCAATACAATATTTTTACAAGATTTTAACAGCAGTTTTAAGCTTGAGGATTATTCATTTCTAAATATAAAATATTTTACTATTTTACTACTATTTTCATATTAAATCCCACTACATTCTTTCCGTGTTTTCGTATCCCCTTCAACTCCAAGTAACATCCAACCGTATGGCATTTGAACATTCCTCAGTTAGTCCTAACGTCTGTAGCTATTAAAAGTCACCACAAACCGTACAACACCAATAAGTAACTATCTCGGTTGGGAAAATGCGACCGAGAGTTGTTGTACAAGAAAGACGGAGTCCTATTGCTCCATAGTTTTGCTCCATTGTCAATGTACCCTTACTACCTCCAATGTAGTTTTAAATGTTTTACTCCCCTTTTTTCCAACGAACGAAGTCCACCTAGCGCTAGTGATAATGGTCGATGTTTTCCTCTCTTTTCAATTTTCCTACCATTTTCCTACCGACCGGTTACTGTTGAAACACGAGCAAATGCATCGCCCGGACACAAATTCGCAAGTCGTCCCCGTTATGCTAATGAGGCTTGCAAAATGAGTTTTCCACTCGCAATGCCGCAACAAAAGAATGAAAAAAAAAAAAAAACAAAAACGCGCTACCAATGACAAGTAAAGCGCGCGGCTTCCTCGTGCTATTGAACTAATCTTCTATTTTTGTACTATATTTCTTCTCTTTTCTTCTCTCATTCTTTCTATCCTATATCCTGTACATCCTTTATCCTCGTTCTTCTTCTTGTGTGTGTGTGTGTGTGTTGTCTATTGTGCAATGATGTGTGTATGTGTCATCCCCGTCCTGCTACGCTGTGTGGTGGTACGTTTCCTTTTCCTGACCGTTTGCTCCACATCACACTTGCATGTGCATCGCGACTATCCGCAACAACGACGACGACGATGAAACACGACAACCACCACCATCGAACGGGCAGCTTCACCAATTCTGGCTACAACCAGTCGAAAGAATGTTCACCACGGTCCCGCACGGAAAGCTTCCGGTAAGTGTTGAGTCCCTGTTTTTTGCATTCCCTCTTCATCCTCTTTCCTCTCCGTAGTCAGCCCTGTGTCTATTCTTTCCGTTTCGATACTACACTCTGTTCCTTTTGGTTGTAGTGCTTGAGCTGAAATGATTATCTCTGATATTCTCGTAAGGCCGTTGCTGGATTCGTGCTCTAGAAAAAAAAGTACAAGAAATCGTTTAATGCTCTTCTGCATCAAAAGGCAGACTTCATCCTTAGAAAGTGGTGGAAGCTTTCCTGCAATTAAACTGGAACTCGTACTCGACAGTAATCTAAATACAATTATTTCACATTATCTTGCGTTTAAGAACATAAAAGCACAATTGCCTATAACACACTGTCAGTGTCATTTTCCGACTTTCTTTTTGCAAATGGAATTTGCATCTTCTGCGTGGCAAGGAGAAAGAGACAAATAATCTCTCTCCCCCTCTTCTGGTACTGGTGGTAAACAGGTTCAAGGCTACGAACAGCACTCTTTAAAGACTGCCACGAAAGCACCATCGATTATTGTGTCCTTCCCATGCCTAACCCAGACCCAGCACCCGCATGCCACGTCTCATAAACGTGTACACATGTAGCCCGTGTATCATCAGGAACGGAAAACATAAACCCAGCGCCACCAGGAAAAAGCGGGGCGAAAATTTACGATAATTATGAAATTTTATACCCGCCCTGTCTGTTCGTGCCAGTGGTGTTGGTAACGACGAAATAAAATGCGCTCCTTGTTCCGGAATGGCACGTTTTGCTTCCTTTTTTTTGTATAAGAATTCTTGGGAAGTGTGTCATAAAAATAAGCATATGCATGCAAGTTAAAAGTATGTGGAGCGCAGCGATCGATCGGTTAAGTTCTGCCGGCCTATATTAAAGTGTTTTCGAATGTGAATAATCGACACACAGTGCTACCACGGCGCAGTTCTCTTCGTTTCCATGCACGATGGCACGTTTTGAGTTATAACATAGAATAAAGCTTAACTTAACGATACACACCCGTGCCCGTGCTTCAAGTGATAATCCTTCGAGTAACTATGGCCCCCATCTGCCGGTGGAACTTCAGCACGCACCATAAAAACTAGTTTCGCGCTAATAATTTAACGCAAAGTGCAAGAAGTATCATAAAACTATAAAATCTCATCATCTGCAACTCGGCGGATGAACTTCGCCGCCAAGCACAGTGGGACAACGCAGAAAGGGTGCGTCCCTTTGCGACCATTCCACGGTGCGGTGCTCAAAATATTAGCAACGCCGAACCCATGGCACATGGGTCGGGCGCTTCGCACCAAAGAAAACGCCTTCGCGGATAAAAGTAAGCAAAACCCCTTCAACCCATTCCACCAAACGGGGTGTCTCGCCTTGGAGGGGAGAAATTATTTACGAGTATTTTATGTGCACACACACACACACACACACGCAAAAAAGATGGTCCATAACTCTTGTGTTTTAGCAGAGTTTATGACTGGCTGTGTGTGTGTGTCGGAGGGTTTTTTTTGTGCGAAGAAAGTGCGATTCCATCACCTGATACCAACCGCCACAAGATTGCCGCCTTTTGGAAGATGGTAACGCCCGCTCGGAAGGATTCGTACGCATACATTTTGGGGAGAGCCCGGTTTGGTTCTTGATCGTCTTTCCCGGGGCACACTGGGGATGCTGCAAAGCAAAAAGTCAACCATAAAGTAACGAGTAAGACAATAAAAATCATCACGGCGGGAAGGGGAGAAGGTTTTTGTCTTGCGTTTAGTAGCGGAGGCCACAAATTTCCATAACCGAAACCACACGGCCGTAAAATCAATTCCACACAAAAAGTCCCATCCCTTCAGGTCAGTGGCCGGGTGCTGGGTGGAAGGTTTGAATTGTGCTTTTGAATGCATATTGCTGTATAGAGCGATAAAATGGCTATAAAAGGCCATTTAAGCATGCTTAAACTGAACGCTATCATTGTGTAAAATCTCCTTAGATTAGACCTGTTTCTGCTAAATGATCTAAACGGTAACCTTTGAAGGATATTGGGGATCAAATCAACCGAACGAAAGAGATGATGGAGTAATGCTGAGATTCTAACTCCGCCAGTAAGAGTAATATTTTCCGATCATTTTCTCAACGCCGAGGACGATCCGCAGTATCTAACGCAAGAATCAAAAGCCTGAAGTCTCTTACCTTTTTGTTTGGTTTTCTTTTATTTATTTGAATGTGTTTCAAATTCATTCTCACTTGTGTACGCTTGTGCACTTACAAAAATGATGCCACCAGTTACGGTTCCGGAGTAGCAGCCATCAGCTCAGCTTCAAGCAGCTTATACTTCTTGTATAGCTCATCTGTAGCTGCCAGCTCCTTTGCCGCTGCCACTGCCAATAAGAAATCTAAGTTCTCGATTAATTTCCCCATTATTCCGATCAGCTTCATCTCGTACAGCTTCAACGCGTGCATTTCTTTCCGCACTAAGGATAGCTGTGCACCGGGGCACTCCGCATCCCAGGCCGCGTACGCACTCGCGTCCTCATACGTCGCACTGCCCAAAAAGATCTCGTCGAAACAGAACGGGCAAAGATTGTCCAAAAGGCATTTGTAGTGCATTAAATGGCCGCAATGAGACACGATTGAAGTGTTATAATCCACAGGTTTTTGGCATGCATCGCAAATGATGTCAGAACTGAAAGGAAAATAGGAGAAGAAATAATGTCAGTTATTATCACAGCTGGCATCTATGTGCAATACTTTTCTAGGGAGGACGCCTTACAGCAAACGTTAAAGACTTTCTTTTGAATCGGTTGTTTCAAGTTCTTATTGGAGCAAGTTAGTCAGATCTCAGAGAGCTAGGAAACGGAGTGTTTCAGGGAGCAATCCTCTCCTCCACACTTTTCCTAATTAGTGTCGAATCTTTATTGCTTTCCCACACCAAAACCATCATATATGCCTATTGTGGGCAGAAGTGCATGCCGACCTCTGGATTAGCCGTGGTCAACGTCCACGGGGACGATAGTGTGAACACGCACACTGTTGCTCACACTAAGCGCGCAAGGCTTAGTGTGTGCCGAGCACCTGTCAGAGTGTGCACGGAGACTATATCATTACCGAAAAGCTAATAACAGTGGCAGGTAGATTCATGGAAAAAGGTTACAAGGATCTACCACTTATCCATAGAGCAAAAGAAGCATTTAAAAACCTCACAAATCATGAACTCTGAGATATAGCGAAATTGTGCTACACAAATGAAAGACTTGTACTGCAACCATAGACTGGACTCTCGAAGAAAAAATACACGCAGGTGGCAATAGTACTGTAGCTCAAAAAATCTTTTATCAGCTGAAAAATAATATTAAGAACGCGCATTTATCACATCCAGCCATATTTCATTGCCTGCCTCCTTTCCAATGACTTGGATGTTCCCGCCCTCCTATCCTGGATTCCTATCTATGCCCCCTCACGTCGTCTTCGTGACCGATCCCCGCTCCTTATTCCTTCCCGCCAAACTCGTCATGGCCAGAATGACCCTTTCTTGCGCGCTCTTTCTGCCTTCAACGATTCGTATCTCCTATTCGACTTCAACGTCCCAGTTTCCCAATTCCGCTCCCGTCTTCGTGAATCCTCATCCCTTATGTTTCCCTAGATTATAAGAACACATTTGTAAAACCCTAGAGGCCAACAAATTATTAAATAAATAATAATAATAATAATAATAATAATAATAATATATACAAGACATACCACCACATATACCCAAATGGCTCAGTCCAATATAAAACAGCATGATGCTCTGTCCATTCTTCAAAAAAGAACTGTGAGATAAAGCTCCCGGACAACACCACTCTATGTCCTGCAGAGGCTATCGCCATCAATAGCCAGTGCTGCAGAGGAAAGCATTCAGAAAGAGAAGAGAAATGTTATCTTCTCAGACAACACCGGTGACCTTAGTGCGTTGGAAAAGGGAGCCTCCACAACCCTTTCATTCCGCAAATTGAACAAGTTACTTTGAAAAACCTGCCATCACTTACTGCTGGTTCCCAGGACATGCAGGGATCAAGGGGATTCAGAGAGCTGATGAGTTGACCAAACATGGTTAATTAAAACCACAAGAATCACCAGGCATCCTTTATGAAAGCGTTGCAATGAAATGGTGCAGAACCAAAATTATTGAAAAATGGATGCTGGGCTGGGCAGCAAGCAATAGATTCCCGCGAACAATCAAAACCATCTTAGAACCATTCGTAGACCATTCAAATAGTTCTCACCTACAAAAACTAAATCGACTCAGCATATGACATACTCGCCTCACTCACAGACATGTATTGGACAAAACACCGCTGCCAAACTATTAATTTTGTGGAGAAATCATCGACGTTCGCCATATCCTGGTAGAATGTTGAGGGCTTTTTAATTACCGAATCAAAAACAGCATAACTCACCACATTGAACAAACTCTATCTTCTGATCACACCAAAACCCACAACCATCACAACAAAATTATCTGATAAAATACTTATTTATATATTTAAACTCACTTTATTACGGTTTCAATAGAGCAAAACAAAACAAAAACAATAGAGCAAAGAGACGAATGTCTTTTATAAAAAAAAATTAGTCTAAAAGACTCAAAGTTTCTATAATTGATCAAACAAACAAACATGCAATACTTTTCCTATCCTGAACATACTGCCATTCGATAAGCTTACCTTTCAGTCATGGTGGTTGTTGCACAGTTGCTCACGATTCAAGTCAATTTACAAAACAAACAAACACAAAACGATCGATAGAAAGGTTTCAGAAAGGTTGTAGAAGGCTGAAGAGGAGATCTTTGAAGACACTGTTGTTTGCTGCAACCAACGAAACGTCTACAAGCAATTCACCCGAATTTCTCGATCGTATAGGGAAATTGGCCAATCTGAGGTGAAAGCAAAGCTAAGCAACTCTAAACAAAGAACAGACAGCAAATTGCTTGGATGAGATGGACTGCAGCACGTTTAAAACACGATAATTTGTTTAAAATTGAAATTAATTTGCGTTAATTTGAAAAGAATTTTGATCCGATCAGAAGCAGTCACGTCTAAAGACTGAACTGATCTTTCGCTAGCCTAGGCCAGTTCGCGACGATTTCGCCAACGCGCACTGTTTGCCTATTCGACCAATCACCGTGCGCCTGGTGTTGTCGCGAGTCTTTCGCGATCTAGTCATGCGGTATGTTATCTTGGAGGAATGTTCATGCTATTCCTCCGATCGTTGCGATCGTTTCGGTACAACTCTCGTTGTCTCTGTCGCATTTTGGATCGAGCTCTTGAGCGATTTCTTGAAGTGTAATATGAGTTTCCTGTGTCTGCCGCACGGTCGTACGTGCTCGAGCGTGTGTTGGGGATGCTGTCTTGCAAACATGAACATTCGAAAGAAAGGTATTGTTTTTGGGAATGGGGTATACAAGCTGACATACAATCTTTTGAATTTCTGAACTAAGTAATCATAATTGAGATTCTTTCCTGATCTAGTAATAGTATAACAAATTCTACCCCAACTCTATGTAGCAAATTAAATAGCTACACGCACAGAATGTTGATCGCGTTCATCGGAAGTCATAAAAAAGATCACAAAGCACTTCAAGGCAACGTGCGTCCCCTAACGAGACAGCGCAGTCATCGCAGGGCACATTTTTTGCTGGATACGCATAAAATGTGTTCAGCTCGATCGAGAGACACCCAGCGCAACACGATAAGCCTTCACATATTGGTACAAAATATTCTTCTTACAACGTTGTTGGTTTCTGTCATTCGTTAGCCTCAGTTTCCAGAGCAATTTCAGGCAAACCTTCGACGATTGTGATGAAATTGTGACGCAGCTTTGGTATCTATTCCGACGATGTTCAACCGTTAGAGTGGGATGATGGTGCTAGGTATGCTGTAAAGCGTACCGTTCAACGTAAAGTCTATTTTGCCATCGTAATTAGCTCCTTAGCAAGTCTTATGTTGACTGACAAAAGTTAGTGGCGTTTATTGGTAAACGTTACCCACGCACCGGCCGACAAGTGCATGGCAGCCACCATTTGGGTGGCTGTGTTAGCTTTCGCTCTGAGGTTTGCCGTTCCAGCTCAACGGTTTTACCTTCCCGTGGTGAACCACAAAATTAGTGGCAAACTCGTGGACACAGGGTAGCTGAGATTTGGTAGTTCTATGGCAATTCGCAGAAGGATCCTTCACTATGTGGGCAGCAGTTCACCAAACTGACCTGAATAATGAATTGATTTAGCTGTAGGCTTCTGATCCTCTCCACTCCAATTTGATATGCCATGTGCGAGGAAGTTCTTCCTTCTCGCTTTTTTTGTGAAGAAAAACAGAGGAAAATAAAAAGAAGAAATACTGTTGAACATTAAAGCAGAACCAGCGGAAATTAAATATGACCCATCAATTTACGCCGGTATTACACCGAAGTCACTTCACGCCAACAGCCGGAAGTAATTTTTTCCAATTGCTATTGCCGTCTGATTCGTAACACGAATCTGGCAAAAGAAATATGCAAACTAGGTCAACCTGTCATCCTTCTTGGCAACGGTACGGAAATCTCGTGAACAACAAGAAGCAAGACGCACGCGAAGATGAAAGAAAACATGAAAAAAGTAATCATTCCACCGAGGATTTTCGCCCGATGTATTGGCCGACTGTTAATCCTGTTGCCCAAAAACTGGGATGATCCTTCTGACGGAGAGTCGTTGACGTTGATCCAAGGTCTTGGTCGTCAGTCTCTGGTGGAGGATTAAAATAATAGACTTACTTTGAAGCCGTGTCGCCGTGATTGCTGCGTTGCTCTCGGTGAAAGTTAATTAAGCTTGACAGATTGACAAATTTAGGATTTCGGTTGATTTGTACTGGATAATTTGGGCAATCCACGGTCCAAAATGTGTCAATTACGTGTTTAAGGGAATTTTAATGTTATAAATTACATGTTAGAATAAGTCAGGCGTCTTCAAACAGCGGGCTGCAGGTCAAGCATACTCCAGGAGAGCTTATAAATCGAGTTGCAATTTCGTTTATAGTAAACGTGAATAAAGCATACTTTAGTTTATTATTTTCTTAATCAATATAATTTATTACATTGCGAGAAAGTTTTAGTAATTTGACATTTTCAGTGTATATTCCTAACAAATCCCATAAACCCGTAAATGCCTCAAAGGACATGTTTAAATTTTCAATTCTATTTAAATGGATAAAAGGTTTATATAGTTCAAGCAACAAAATGTTTACATCAAAACAATTGCAAAACTTACGAGTGTAACCATTTTACAACATTTTATAAATCGTCAATCATCTCCTCCTTCTTTTGCATTGGATCGTTAAACCAAGAATCGTAAAATAAATCATACGAATTTCTGCTACTTTGAGGCACGTTCTCGCACGCAAAAGCGACAGTTTGTAATTGATTAGTGAAACAGTCACCGTTTTCACACAATTCCAAACACGCCAAAACGGAAAAGGGACCATCGAAACCGGAAAGCGAACCGGAATCAATCCATCACACAACCGAAAGTTTGAAGGGCTTCATTCTTCCATTTTCCTCCGCTGGAACGGTGTAACCGATGCGAAGGGCCGTGTAATTGATTTCGTTGATTTTTTGGCTTTCGGGATGTTCTTTCCTCTCTCTCTCACAAATACACTCAACCCACGAACACACGCGGACACTCGCTGCAATGTCGCTACACCCCCTCTTCTCGTTGCAGACCGCTCACCTACAACAAGCGGGAATCGTGCGCATCGTCGGCCACGACCACCACCCTGCTCGGTCCCCACAGCTACCCGAGCGCGATGCGCGGTTCGAACGGTGCCCTGCACATGCAATCGATAGTGCCACGTGCAATCAGCCCGCTGATGCAGGTAAGAAGGCGGGGGGGAGGGGGGTTGGAAATCGGTCACAAATTATTATCCTTTACGTGGTGCGGGAAATTGAATTGCACAAATGATGCATAGCGGACCGTGGGGCAAGACCATGGTTCTAAGGCGTGTGGAGTTCGACGATCGGCGCCGTAGTAGACGCCGGTTCAATTGTTTTTCGTTTGTCCTCGATTTTCTTCTCTTTTTTTCCATTTCCGCAAGCACCTGTCGTCATACCGGGGATATCATTTCAGCGAGACACATTTGTTCTTTATTTTTGTCCCCCATTTTTTACGTTTTCCGCCCAAACTGTCCGCGAACGTGAAATATTACATCCCGTTGTGCTTTTTCTTCACTCATTTTTTCTTCTATTCGAACAGGGTTTAGATGAAAATTCCGTCTAAGAGTGAAGATTTACAGCTGCCCTGTCGGTTGACGGGGAGAACAAAAAACCTGCTGATCGATGATTTCTGATGAATCGGAATCGTTACCAAGAACACACAAAAACACAACGTTGTGCAACGATATCATCCGCCATACTCCCCCGATGCGTATGCCTTCTCAATATGACGATGTGGATAGAACTACTACAGGCTGCAGGGAAGGCAGAAAGTGCGGGTGACATAATAGAACGAGTCCCAATATATGTTAGATCTGAAAATATATAAACAAAAGTAGTTAAACGTTGAGCGAAAAATGTGTAAAAAGTTGTACTAGTAGACCCCCGAATCGAAGGATAAGAAGGAAACATTCCACGTCGGTCAGATTTTATCAACAAGTTGTTGTTACACTAAGAGACTAACATATAAAATCGACTAAAAGAGTTAGCAAGCTAGCAAAAGTAAGAAAAGAAACCACACAACCGAAAGTAGATGTATGTAAAGTTTTGTTTGTACGTAAAATGGAAGAAAGAAACAGTGAAAAACAAGTACAGTAAGACACGAAACCAAAAAAGCTCTATTATAGATGTGCAGACAGAACCTACCAGAAAGCGAACGAAGAAACAAGGCGCGGCGAAGCGGTTCCACTATTCGTATACTCGCTGTAGTAAATTCACTATATACACATACATGCATACAATATTACATATTACCATCATATACTGTAGTTGAAATCTCATTACTATTGTTTTATCTCTCTTTTTGAGTAAATACATTTATTTAAAAAATGTCTGAAAATTTACTCCACCGTCTTCACTACCTCGTCTACTAAGCTTGATGACATTCGTTCTTACCCTGGTTGTTTAGTTGTGTTGCCATCGACGAACAAGTTGTCGTACTTTCCTTCTCAAAAAGCGAAAGTACAGCCGCTCCGTTAGGAAGAATCCCGACGCCAGCCCACTACCCCACAGGATGATCCAGACGGCCGGCTCTACGTCGACCAGACTTACCGGGACGAACTTGCCACCACCGCCCGAACAGGTTGGCTTTTTGGTGTACAGTTTGTCGTTCTCTCGATACTGGATGCCGTGCTCGTTCAGACGAAACAATCTGTAAAAAGAGAAAGATCCTCTCTCTTGCTGCAAATCCCACATCCAAAGTCCTCCTCTACCTTACCCAATCTTCACCATCTCCTTGTACGACGAGTTCTTCTGTATCGCGTAGTACGGATCGATCACCTGCAGGTACTGTATTTCCTGCAGGCCACACTTTTCGTCCTCCTGGTACGTTTCGCTGATCACCTTATACCCGACGCCCTGCTCCACGTGAAACGCATACAACCCATGCCGTATCCGATCGATGCCCTGCTCCAGCGCTATGAACGCGTCCGGTCCGTACGGTCGGCGGATCTTCTGCTCGTACAGTGCCCTGCGCGTCGGTTCGGTGGCGTGCGTAAAGTAGTGCCGATTGAACACGGTATCGTGCACACCGAACTTGAGCCGCGAGCCAAGCAAATCCTCCAGCGTTTGGATCTTGGTCGAGGGACTCTGCAGCAGCGCGACAATGTTGGCCGAGTAGCTAGCGTACAGGAACATCAACACCGTGAAGGTAAGCATGGTGATCGTGCGGGCGCTGCAGCTGCGTGGTAACACCGCCGAGCCTTGTTGGCAGGACGCCCCGTACATCATGAGCAGCGTGTCACGCAGGCTGGCAGCCATGGTAGAGGAATCGGGCGGGGCTGGCGGCATCTCCAGGTCACCGCTCGCTATGCGCCATTCCGCCCAGAGCGTAACAAGCAGCAGGACGGAGGAAACAATGATGACGGCAATTACGCAGATCCAAACTTTCTGGGAACAAATAAGGTAATACTTAACTATCCCACGAACTGCAAGACATCAGGGACTCACATCATCGAACGGCAATACGAACACATTCTCGGTGTAGGACAGTTTCGGTGAGCGAAAGATAAATTTGGACCGTGTCTCGGACGTCATGGCAAGGTACTCGATCACCGCAATGCGATCGGTGGTAAAGAAGAGCGGAGATGCACCCAGGTCGGCTGTATCGTGCACTAGCTCTCCGATCATACCGTCCCACATGCCGGTGGTAGTGTTGTAGTAGCCCCAGGTTGTCACACGGGTGTAGTTCACTTCGGCTCCAAGGTATGCTACCAGATAGTTTGTCAAGATATAGTTCACCTTCGTGATCGTGTCGATGTGTTTATCTCTATAAAGAATGCAAAACCATACTCAAGGTTTAGTGCATCTAAGGGGAAACTAAAAGGACAGTTTACTTGTAGTCCGTGAGATGATTCAACGTATCCGGATTGGTAATAACCATCGACGCACGAAGATAGTGACCGTGAAGATCTTTACGCCGCACCGAAGTGACTTTGTGAGTTCGTAGATCGATCATCGCTCCCTCAGTAGCTCCTGGTACTGTCGCATTCCACAAAGCGTAGTGTTCTGTTAGCAGTTCAGAATTTTGACTCACTCTGTAAACTTTAGATGTTAAACACACGTTGAATGATTTCAAAATTAACAACCACTTTACTGAAAAATGTATTAACCTTGCATAAATCGTATTGATTGGCCGTCTTCTTTCAGCATCACAAAGATCTCACTGCTGACAAGGGCCGGCAAGTCCTGCAGCACAGCAAGATAGTGCTCGATACCCAACGGGGCACCACCCTCACTGGAATCCATCAGTAGCCAGCGGTAGTTTAGATACAGACGCTGCCCAGCCTCAGCTAGTAGTCGTTCCGACCCGTTGCAGCGTAGATCCACCACCACCAACGTCTGGTGACTTTCAGCATCTTCATCGAGCGTGGCGTTCCGGTAATTATCCATATCCTTGACATCTGTCCGTGCGTCTAGTGATGCTCGTCTCGGTTCAACGAACTGCATCAAATGACGACCGCCGGAGAGACCGATCCTTGCAAACATAAGCTTCTCCCCTACGCACGGAAATACAGGCAGAACGGAAGTAGGGATTAAAACTACAGCACAAACACACACGGGCGTGCCTCAAAGCATACCTTCATTCCAGCACTCAAGAAAAGCGGTCACCTTCAGGGGCGTCCCGATGAGCTTTAGCAATGCTCCAACGGCACCGACCATGGAGGCGTCCACGGCGGCGGCAACGGAATGGCCGGAAAGCAACAGGGACGCTATCATCAGGGGCAGAATTAAATCTTGTTTATCTCTTCCGCCCATGACTGACTGGCAATCACTCACACACACACACACACACACACACCAGGTAGGTGATAGCTTTTTGGTCTTTTGTGTTAACCGATGCTCCGTCGAGATCAAACGACTACGGCGTGCAGCACGGGTGGCCGATATTTATAGCCCGGCTGAGATTCAATCACACCGAGCAAACACAATTAACTTCCGTTATAACGACGACGACGACGACGATGAAGGGACCAGGGAGTAGAGAAAGCTAACCGTTGGTGTCTTCCCTACATACGTGTGGCCTGAACATATTGGGGGCCCGCGACTGGGGGCCTAGATGAGCGGTGCACGACTTAGCCATGCCGTACCATGCATACGGTTATTGAATTATCCATCTGTCCTTTCCCATCTCCTTGCCGGTGAGCAAACAGTACGGTGAGCTTGATTCGTTCTTACCATTTGCATAGCGCACCCTTCGCGGAGCATATTTGTCCTTCGTGGGAAGAAAACGCACCTGGCCCCGGTGGCTTACGAATGGATTGGGCCGACGATTGGGAAAACGCAAAACGGAAACGACAATCCTTTGCTGCGTCACTTCACACAAACCAATCAAATTATGGAAGCAAATACCAAACACTCGCTTGATTGTGAACAGGGAGGACCGGTCTAATGCAGCTTATTCCTGCTGTTGCTTTGTTGTGACCTAGTTGTGAGAGTTGGTTTTTTCTTCTCCCGTATGTTCTAAGCGTATGTTCGTAGAAGTTTGAAGTATTTTTGAATATTAATTCTAAAATCGTTTTTTTGTACGATGCGATGTGATCATTATGATTGTGTTTAATAATTGTGTATATGTTTGTTCATTGTTCGTAGAAAATCGAACTATAAATCTTACTTTACTTTCTAGGGTTCAGATAGTCAAAATGCGAACTACTCGTTTAGATATTTTTATCATAGTAGAGACGTTTTACAGGTTTGTGCAAGATAGTTGTTCATACTTTGATATCCAAAAAAATAACATCAGATTTATTCTGAACTTCTTATGGAAATTATGGGATTAGCGGCTCGGTACAGAACAACTTTCATCATACGGCCTCCTATAGACGCAGACAGCTTAGTAGTATACTTTTAGTAAGTTTAAGAATAACTTATAGACATATTCAGCAATATTTTCTATTACCTTTTACTTCATACTTTACTCATCAACTTGCAATACAACAATTAAAATAAAAGGGAAATATTTATATAGTGCTGCCTTAACATTCCAGACAAACGTAATGCTACTTAGCATAAATCCAATAGATGGCGCTATTGGAATTTGTACATGATCCTGCACCAATTCGTCTAATAAGCGGTCAGACTAAAGTTCTCAGTAAATTGTTTTACTTTTTCATTCTCTTGGCAAAGATTACATAGTAAAACAGTTTTTTGAACATAGGCCTCTCGATGTGTTCATTAAGCGATACGTTATGATTGCCCATTTTGTGGAATCATGTATGCAAACCATTTTTTTTTTTTTGCGACTTCCAACAATTTAAAAATATCGATTATGCTAGTGCATGTTTAAAAAAACTGAATTTATTTAAACGCCCGATGCAACATTTCATTTTTGTCGCATGTTCAAAGTCATCGTACAATTAAATAATAGTAACAAAAAACCAATATCATTATCGCTAATCAAAACATGGCCACTTTGCACCAACAACACGACGCATCCTCACCACCACCGTGCTCTAGGCGTGCTGGCAAACAAATTAAATGGAACCCACAAAGCAACCCTAATGGTCCCGTTTCCAATTATCATCGTGTTAAACTTGCACCAGGGCCGTATTTTAATATTCAATTTAGAGTTACAACAACAATAACAACAACAGCAGCAGCCTCCACCACAGCAACGCCCGTACGAGGATGAGCTTTGTATCATATCAAAACCAGCACGGCTATGCACAATGGCCAGTGCTACATTCCGGGACCTACAAACCGAGCATACCTACTACACGGCCCAAATCCCCAGGCAACCACAAATGTAAAGGGCGAAAAATAACATAACCTAACCGATGGATGGATGGAAAACTTTACAGTTACCACACACGCACGCACACAGAGAGAAAAACACGACCGGTTTGCGTATGCGCATATTCATCAACCATTAATAGCCGTACCTTCGGTCGCCTTCGTGGAACTAAGGGGTGATTGCCCAGTTCTTCATCACAACTTCGACAGCGCTTCTGATGGAAGGAGGGGGGGGGGATGGGAAATTGGGGCAACCACGCCTCGGAGTGAAAGCATGCACCGACAACTACTAAAAAGGGCAAGGATTTCATCCGCTGTGCAGCTCAACTTGTTGCACCACGCACTAATCCACTGGGCTGCGGGGAGCGGCAATGTCTAGCCTGTCCCCCGTGTAACATTCGACATGGACAAAGTTAATCCTGTTCTCCGCATCAGCAACCGTGCTGAACACATTTTGTCCACCCTCTCCAACTGTCCATCGGTTACATCACGTCTCTGGCAATGTGTTCCGGTCCCAATGGTAACCAGCTGCTGGGACGACCGAGTGGCTAAGTAGCTGTATCAAAGCGAACATTGAACGTTACCCGATGACAACGATGATGATGATGATGACGACGGTGCCAATGATTCTAGCGTTCGAGTGACGAAAGTCGTTTGTGACACAACCGAACCAGCGGCTGCAGTCGCAGCAAAGTCGATTGCAGTGAAACGAATCAAAGAATCAATGGCCGACCCACTTCCGATTGCAGGCCGACAGCCATTGGCATTGAACCGGATGCGATACGGGATTGTGAATATGTGTTTGGGTGCGGGGATCGGTTCCTCAAGTGCCAACTCTAAAGAGGATTTTCTCGACAACTTTTGAACGGGAATGCAACGGGGGCTGGTTGAAAATCTGTAAACAACGCTTCAGAAACTTCTTTGGGTGGCTAAGAATGGAATGGGGGGAGAGAGGAGGGGGGAGGGGAATTAAAAGATGGTTGAAAATAACATCAACTGTGGCTTTTCTACTTACGAGTACGGGCATTGCAAATTGATCTTTCCTGTTCGTTGCAGTGTCGTTTGCTGGCGTACAAATTGCGAAGAGGAAATATCATTTCGTTCGTTGTCGTACGTGGGTAGAGCGATATTGACCAATCAGCGTTTATTAGCATCAAATACTGGGGATATTTTATCGCCTTTTCTTGCACTTTTTATTTATATTTGATTATTTGCCATACATACATTGACATTCAAAGATTTTGACAATAATTGTTGCTATGATCGTTGGTAGGATGTCAACGATCGTTTCAGGAGCGATTACTCGTGGTAAATAGAATGATCAAAAATAGCCTTTAGTAGTGCGTTGTTCTGGCATATCGCACTTAATCTTTCTATTATTTTTTTTTTTGATGATTTATATGTTTATTCATTAAAGTATAGTTTTTAAAAATATTTGATACAAAATGAAAGTGTTTATTTTTTGGCAAAAACTGTTTTTTTTATTAAAGAACTGACTTTTAATTTTTAATTGCAGCTGTATGGGAACAACTCTTTATTATACCTATTTCAACATTTTAATCGTTCAAAACCGGACATGAGCTACAAAAACAGGGAGAATAACTACCACAATAATGCATTTAATGCAATAAATTCAAAATGATGCAAAATGGATGCAAATGACTCTAAAATAAGCAAACATAACTTCCACATAACTGGGGCGGTCCCGTGGTACAGTCGTCAACTCGACCGACTCAATAACATGCCCGTCATGGGTTCAAGCCCAGAATGGACCGTCCTTCCGTAGCAAGGATTTGACTATCTGGCTACGTGGTAATGAATTAAGTCTCGAAAGCCTGTATAGGCCGGCATGTCCGCGTAGGACGTTACGCCAAATAGAAGAAGAAGAACTTCCACAATTTCCCAACACAACAAATTTCAGTGATAAAAAAATCTGATCATCTATGAATCATTGAACAAAACCAACCAATCGATCGTTGTTCGCCTCCGAGTATGAGCAACATCGATCGAGATTAGAAGGAAATCAAAAGGATTGGACTAGCAGTTGCGAGGACCACATGACACAAAGAATAAAATGTATTTTCCTTCCAACCTTATAAGGCGACCTACAAAAGAATCGGCAGTGGTACATTGTTCTTGAGATTGGAAGAATTATTTCCTAGTCTTAGTGGTACTCCAATAAAGCTTTCATTTAGCTAGAAGCTTTCTAGTACGGTTCTAATAAGAATGTTGTAATAAAAGTCCAATTGCGTGTCTTGCTAAATTGTCTTTCGGTGCTACTCTGTACATTTCCCAACAACTCCTTCTCGGTATTCGTGATGCAACGGAAACTTTTATCATTAGTCCACTCTGCAATATGCTAGCGCAATCTAATGAGACGTTGGTAACTGATCCGAGCCCGGAAAGTCCGAGCATGGCCTCACATCATTAATGCCTACCGGGTTGCTTAATACTTCCCGGTCTCCACGGGTAGACACTGGCGACGTGCTCGGGTGTACCGTGCTCGATTGACGACACTTGGCACGTAACTGTCCGCCAGGGCAAAGGTGATTCCGGGACAGAGTTCAACCTACCTTTGGATAGTTATTTATTGCTGCGCCCTATTCTGACCGTTTGTTCCGTAAAGAACGTAGTTAGATTATTGTTTCTTGCTGAACAAGCCGTGAACAAGCATTCACCGAGTGGCAGACGTTTGGTCTAAACAGTTGCGTTAAAATCAGTGCACGTACTCGGAACTCACTTTCATCGTTACGGCTGTGACGGAGGTCTACCCGACCACACTGGACGGGGCGAGGACAAACACACCTTCGAAATGGAAATCTCTTGTAACGCTGGTCGTCGTTTCGTGAGCAGCACTTTGCTAATTGTGCTACTCGTCGGCCAGCCGTGCAGCGGTACCTTCTTCTGGTTGCGTCCCGCACCCACCGACTCACCGATATCGGGCGATCCACCGAACGGTTGGCGACCGCCAGCACTGGTACCGGGTGTCATCCTGCCGCCCGGTGGTACCATACCGCCCAGGAAACCGCAAGGGAGCTCTCAGGACTTGCTCCGTCTACCGCGTAAGTGAATTCTCGTTTCTCATTTTCTCCCATACATATGGCCTGTATGTGTGTGTGTTGGTGTGATGTGGTTACAAGACACTTAATTCCCCTATTTTGTCTCCTTCACCTTCTCCGCTCCTAGAGATACTGTGCAACTATGCAGCGACCGGTCGTTGGCCGGCTTATCCACCATACCTGCAGGCAGCCATCGTTGACCTTGGCCGGCACGTGTTTGCCCTGGACGACCAAGGTGTGCGCCAGTACTGTGCCAATTACGTACGCCTCGTCTACGTCCGGCGGCCGTGCTGTGCCTACCCAGGTGAGTTGCCAGTGTGAGAAGCGCCGTTAAGCCATTACAGATTGGATTGGTGATGCTTGGATAATGTTACTACTACTATTCCTACTACTGTTACATCGGGAGATTCTTACTTTTCAAAATAAATACCTATACACATGCACTTGTTCCTTTTACTTTTTCTTCTTTCAATTGATGACTTTTTGAGCTTTTATTTTTGAACATTTCTTTCCCGTCCACAGTTTATCCAGTGTACATAATGCCTAGTGGGAAAACTACTACCGAATCGTCGATCGATACGGATGTCGTGACGGGTATTACCAGTGTGCCGGATCAGGGAGATGATATGCCGGACCCAGGAAGCGATGACGGAAATGGCGACGAAGGAGAGGATGACGGTGAAAAGGAGGATGAAGATGGCGATGAAGGTGACGATGAAGAAGATGGAGAAGAAGGGGGAGATGATGAGGAGGAGGGAGAGGGAAATGATGGCGATGAGGATGGAGAAGGTGAGGGGGGAGAAGAGGGCGATGAAGAGGGGGGTGAAGAGGACGGAGAAGAGGGTGGTGATGATGGAGGAGGTGGTGAAGAAGAAGGTGATGGAGGAGACGAAGAGGATGGTGAAGAAGATGATACGGGGGGTGAAGGCGGTGAAGAAGACGGCGAAGAAGGTGATAGTGGAGGGGAAGGTGAAGAAGGTGGAGAGGAGGGAGATAATGAGGAAGGTGGTGAGGAGGGTGATGAGGACGGTGGTGAAGAGGGTGAAGAAGAGGGTGGCGAGGAAGATGATGAGGGGGATGGTGAAGACGATGATGAGGGGGATGGTGAAGAAGGTGGTGAGGAGGGCGGAGAAGAAGGTGATGAGGAGGATGGTGATGAAGGAGGTGAGGAAGGCGGTGAAGGAGATGGTGAAGACGATGGTGAAGAGGGCGGAGCAGAAGATGGTGAGGAGGGTGATGAAGAAGGTGGTGAGGAAGGTGGTGAGGAAGGTGGTGAGGAAGAAGGTGGTGAAGAAGGTGGGGGTGAAGAAGGTGGTGAGGAGGGTGGTGAAGAAGGTGGTGAAGGAGATGGTGAAGAGGATGGGGGCGAAGAGGGTGCTGACGAAGCTGCGGGTCAAGAAGGTGGTGAGGAGGGTGAGGGCGAAGCTGCGGGTGAAGAAGGTGGTGAAGAGGGAGGTGAGGAAGGTGGTGAAGAAGGTGGAGAAGAAGGTGGCGAAGCTGCGGGTGAAGAAGGTGGTGAGGAGGCTGGCGAAGGAGGGGGTGAGGAGGGTGGTGAAGGAGGCGGAGAAGAAGGCGCAGAGGAAGGTGGTGAAGAAGGTGGAGAAGAAGGTGGAGAAGCAGCAGGTGAAGAAGGTGGTGAGGAGGGTGGTGAAGCAACAGGTGAAGAAGGTGGTGAGGAGGCTGGTGAAGAAGGTGTGGAAGAGGGTGGTGAAGGAGGTGGTGAAGAAGGTGGAGAAGAAGGAGGTGAAGCGGGAGAAGATGCAGGCGCAGAAGAAGCGGCTCCTGCAGAAATAGTACAATCTTCAAGACTTATTTCGGACAAAACGGAGCGGTATCGTCCACCGAACGAACTCACAACGCCGAAATCATTTCGCACTCGTATAGGTAAAAAAACAAAAACGAGTCAGAAAAATAAATCGCAAACTATCTCACCCACCATACACTTTATCCCGCTGCGTTCCACACCGTCAATGGACCACATTTCTGATCGACTCAATTTAGAGGTAAAATACACACAACCTGTGAAAAAGCAGCATGGTGCACATATCAAAGTACATAATATTTCGCGGAAAGATAAACAATTAAAGGACAGTAATGGAAAAGCGCCATCACGTACAGTAATGCTAACGGAAAAACAAAAACAAACAGTAGCAAGAAAACAAAGAGTAGAAAAGAGAGAAACAAAACAAAGCGCGAAAAACCACAGTAAACGCAAGGTAAAGAACGATGGCGAAGTGCAAACAAAGATTGCACAAACGTTTCGTAGAGGAACGAAGAAATCACACCTAACTAGCACAACGAAAAGGCAAAACATTCACAAGAGATCATCAAAGAAGGAAACAAAGAAAGTTCGTGAAAAGAGGAAAAATATTAAAGTTGGACATAAGAATGAGCCCCCAAAAGCGCATCACAGTCACCCACAAAGCAAACAGAAAGTATTTAAAAGAAAAACCTTAACAGTGAACAGCAAACGAGGCGATACCAAGTAAGCCACAGGTATCGATATAGGTCACAATTCAAAGTATGTGTGAGGGAGCATTTAAATCACAGAGACACGCAGCAAATCATTTAATTTCTTATGTTTCAATATTAAAATGTGTGTTGTAAACTAAAAAAGAAGAAAAAAATGTACTTGATTGCTATGTTATGCTAAATAAATGTCTCCTTGTTTAAAATTCAAGCATAATTTTAAAGTTTTCTAGTAAATTGTCACAACTAAGATCTCCTTTAGCTTATAAATAAAGATAAAAAAAAAACTTGGTCGCTCTTTAAAACGCTCTTAGCTGCACTCTGAATCTCCGACACTTGATTGATCACACGTTTGGAAAATGTTTATTTTTCTAACTACCTATCATTAGGGTAAGGATTCTCAATAAATGTATGTATTTATGGTGGGTTTCCACAAAACATCCTTTTGTACCTTTTTGTCAGCACACTTTGCTTTGAGGAGGTAAAGCCCTTTCCTATACCACAGAGGGAGGAAAATACCCAACAGTACGGGGCGTGTATGTAAATTGGGTCGTTGGCAAATAGGTCCGCTTTTCTTCATTTTTACATATTTCCTGCCCTGGTGTTGGAATGGTGAGCAATTTCTTCTTTTTTTGTGTGTGTTTGAGTATTCTGCACGAAGGCATGCACGATTGGCAAAGGGAGTTGTTGATATGGTATGACGGAAATAGACACAAAGCGGTTCAAATTAATCACCTGGGACTAACAGATTGTGTAGCCATATGCAGTGCTGGAATGTGTGCTTTCTTAAACGCGAATATAAACTGTGTACTGTGTAAACTGTGTAAAGGGATGTGGACTTAAAGAACTGTACCGAAAAACTTAAAATGTTTTCCTGCAACAAAAAGTAACAATTGCTTTAAAAGTTTGTAAATTGTACGCGCTTTATTCTTATATATTACAAATATGTGTGTATACAAACATAAAATGGTCAAATTATTTTCAAAGAAAAAATAAACCCAATAAACAATGGTGCTTTTTCTTTATTTGAAAACACAAAAAAAAACACAAATTGATAATCAATTTTATTATGACATCATTCTACCTTATCGGATGGATGAAATAATTGCACAATGAACAGTCTTGCCACTGCGAACATCCTAAAGCTGTCGCCAGTTAAGTGTCTTGAAAGCACTTTAAGCGCCATCCATTTCCTTCACAGATTAAAGCAATAAATTCTACACGCAATAGCTTTACTGCTTTACTGCACGGATCCTCAACCTACCCCGAGGGAACTCCTCTCGCTGAGTGATGATATCCCAAAGAAGTTAATGGATGGCACGAAAAAGAAACTGCTATAGCAAAAACCTTGACTGTTGGCGCTGAACTACCACACGAGATTTACCAGGTTCATGTGTCCCTGACTCGAAAAGACAAAAGCACACGCATTATCCTACGCAACTGCACCAAACATTAGTCTTTAAAGTTGTTAAAAGCAATAAAATACACTTTTACCTTACTAATGGAGTCTCCTGTGTGTGACTCATTGTTCAATAGTTTAAGTATCTTTCTCAAGAAGTTCCTTTCTGTTTGTTATATTTTATTACTGTCATAAAAAGCTGAAATTTCTTTTTTTACACGCACATCCTTTTGCAGACTCACCTGGCTAGATGCTGAACTTTTGAAACCGTTTTTAAATTGATTTACTGTGCAATAGTGCTGCAGGTGGTCTGTCTGGAAGTATTGTTAATTGGAATGATTCAACGAAATTGCACTTTACGTCGGGAATGGGTGTTATTTTAGATGGGTGGTAGAGAAAGTTAGATCGTTTCTATAGAGTTCTGTTCATCTTTCAAATGCTCTCTTTGGAGCCAAAAAACGAATTACCCCCTCTAAACGTGTAATAAACTTTATACCAACGACTTTGAGTGAGTGTGCTTCGCACTTCACATAAGTCCTGGTGCCTGGAACTTTCGCACTTAAAAGTGTTTGCTTTCCTTCACGACTGAGAAGCAAACTTAAATTTTGGGCGAGTTAAGCACACTTAACGAATAGCCTTTTAGTTTTTTTTCCCTTACGGATCGAGTTATAATTTTTGTAGTAGTGGAGGAGTCGTTTGTAAGGGATTTGTGCCACGTGGGAAATGCTTGGTTGGGGCCCCGACTACCCCAAACGTCTAAGTACCTTCTTTTAAGCTCTCCAGCTCTAATTCTCCCTATCTCGTTTCGTGATTACTATTGCTATGTCTATGCTCTGACGCTAAGGAACATTATGCGTACAAGTAGTCCCCGAGATAAGATTAAAAACCATTCAAAAAGACAATTGTAATATTCAGTCCGAATCATATCAAATAAATAATTTAGTAGATAAAAGCACCTCCTACATGTGAAATTGAATGAAAATTAGCCAGAATTAGCTGGAAATCTAACGAGATACGAACTGAGATAGAAATTCGAGATACGAGGTTTCTTCTCGATCCGCATTAATAGCGTATCTCGGGGACTATGTGTATAGATTGCTGGAGTTATTTTATTGATTATCGTAGTGGAAAGCTTTTATTATCAATAGTTATTTAGTTATTCTATTTCCGTTGTACTCCATTATATCTCCTACTTGAAACAGACAACAGGTTTATTGGTGAGTTGTTATCTCATCTACAAATTGAAAGAGCTTTCTAAATTATTTTTCAAATTCACCTCAATGTTTATGATTTGCTTAGTTTTTAATTTCTTTCGATTCATTACAATTAATTCAAATGGATAAATTATTGAAAACATGTTGAGACGATGCAAACTAATCATTCAAACAATTGAAAAATTTGATGTTGCAAAATCCCGATTTCCAAATTTAAAAATATGAAGAAACAAAAACAAATTTAGTTTAGTTTAGTCTTTAGAAGAAAATCTTGTATAAATCATTAAAACACGAGCTGAAAGCAGACACTAACATTTTCATGTTGTGGTGTATATGGTAGTGGTGAAATGTTTCGAGACCAACGCTCTGTCACTTGGGTAGTCATTTACTTAAAACTACGTTTTTCACCGAAATTTACTAAACACGTTTGTTTAATTTTATTTTATACTTGCTTCCTTAATTAAAATTATTTTTAGAAAGATTATTCATTTCATTTTCAGGAAAAAAAGAAAATTATCATTATAATTGACACACACTTTCGATTCGCTTACGTTCATTTATCCTTCTTACAGCGTTCGTCTGTTGCGTTAATATCTAAATATATTTTAACAGGTTAAACAACAATAAAAAGTGATGTTGGAAGGCCAATTTTATAAATTTCCCTGTAAAAAAAATAACGACTTTATTTCAATTTAAACAGCTGTCAAAGTGAACAGCAATATGGCACCCGGCAAAATGCCTGCACCAACCTTTGCAACCACTGCTGTCAACACGCCGCCTCCGATCATCCGTGCCGCGTCGAGTATCCGGGGCATTCTTTTGAACCGAACAACTCATCAACTCACACTTGTATAAGTGCGTGTGGCTCGAGAAGGAAAGGCTGTTTCGTGTTATCTGCGCCGAGTTTTCTACCCGTGAGATTTTGCGTTTTTTCCTACCGTATACTTTTTCGCTTTGCTCGGGGTGTCTGTCCTGTGCTGCGTGTGAATTTCCCGGTGTTGTTTCTGTGTATTTCCGTCGTTCTGCACTGTGGCCCGACATCCGGTGCGCGTGTCGTGAAAAGTGTCGGCCACACTCTGCCAAATACCGTCATCTCCCCGGTGGCAGCCTCCCCCCCCTAACTTGGGTGCATTACGAAGGGGTTCTGGCTGCTGCGCGGGAGGACTTGATAGACTTCCGAAACCGGTGGTGAAACTCGCTCGCTACTTCTTCTCATGTGTGTGTGTGTGTGCGCAACCCCCACCCCTTCTGACCCGGCTCAGATTTACCGTCCCGCATACACTCTCTCTTGCCCATGATGACGACGTGTGCCACATCCTCAAGAATGTGCGTGTGTGTGTGTGTGTGTGTGTGCGCGCTCTCGCGGGTCTTAAAGAAAACGACGTGTGACACGGACCGGGAGACCGCGTGCTATAAATGTGATGCACGCGTAATGCGCTTTCCGTGGACAGTTCCCTCCCCTCGGTTCACGTCCTGCGTGGAAAGCGCAAAAAAAAAAGAAAACTTCCGGAAAATTCACGCAGTAATTTGCTCCATTTTCCGTGCCTCCGTACACCTTCCTGCCTGCCTTTGGTCACTTTTCTTTACGCTTGTGTATGTGTGTGTGTGTGTTTGCGTATGTGTGCGTGAATGTGTGTACGTGTGGATCAAAATTCCGGTTCAGATCTTCAGGCGGTGGCCCCCACCTTCCTCCCCCCGCACGATACGCGTCATCGTTCTTGGGACGACGTAGCCATATCCATTCGAATCGGCTTTTCGGACGGGACGCGGGAGCCAGATCCGGTTTTCGTGTTCCACACGCGCCCTTCAGGACCGTTTTTGCACCGTTCTCCGATCGACGGGTGCGTGTGGGTCGACGAGACAGCCGGAGACGGACGGAGTGCTGCTGCAGCTGAACCATATTGCTTGCTGGTACTGCTGGCCCCGTGGGTCTCCGCGACACCTTCCCTTCTCTTCTGGCCCGCTGTTGCCGTCTCGCTCGCTCTATCTGTGTGGCGCGCCTGTCGCTTTACGCCCGAAACGCGAAGAACGGTCAGCATATATCAGCTAGGAAAGAAAAGGGAATGGGGAAGAAGAAAAGGGTGGCTCTCGATGTCGCAATATGCCGTCGATCTCGATCGAGGTAGCGGCCGATGGGCGTTCTATTTCGTCTGTCATTCGCTTTTATCAATCATTGAAAGCAATTTTTAAAGATAGCTTCAATGTATTTTGGAACACAAACCCAACACACACGCACACACATAGCTCAATCCAAGTGACCACAGATGTTGGAGATTTGTAATTCAATTTCAAATGCTTGCCCTGTGTCCCGCTTGTTCCCGGCCGCCCAGTTCAATTTAGCCCAGTCCGGCCTAAAAGCATATGTGCTTAGCTGCGTCCCACCATAATAATAATAAAGTGTGTACGTGTGTGTGTGCGTGTGTGCGAGGGTTGGTGGCTCTATCACCATCCTGAAATTCATCCCGAAAATAGCCGGGCACACACAGCGAGAGAGAGAGAGAGAGAGAGAGAGAGCAACAGAGCGAGAGATCAGTTTTAATAATCGAAAAACGTGGTCGAGCTTAGATCGTGTTTTTTTCTCTCGCTCTTTCTTGCGGTTGCGTTCGGTTGCTCCCGGCCGTTTGCTGTCTCGCTTACGCGCGCGCGCTTGTGTATACGCGGTGCCCCGTTGGCTCATCTATTCACTTGCTCGCCTTTTTGTCGTGTCGCCCTGGTTGGCGCTTTTTCTCTCTCGCTCTCTCTCGCTCTCTCTTTCTCACTCACGCAGTGTTGTGTCAGTAAAAGGTGCAGGTAGAGGTGCGTGTTTACGTGCCCGTGGCAGTGTGCGTGCACTGCGGAAAGGTTAATGGCAGGAGAATGGCACCGCCGACACACACATACACACAGACACACACAGGCGCATTAGGACTTGTTTGTGTTTTGATGTCCTTTTCGTTGCGGATAAAACCTTGCTTTTCCCCCATGTTGGACGCGGGGGTATGATGTTTTCCTGCCTTCAAACGCACTGCCCGAAGTGAGCTGTCAAGTTGGTTGGTGAACTGTCAGATCTCCGGTGGCTGGTTGCTTCTGCTAACTTCCCCGTACCTTCCCCATCCTTTCGTAACAAGGGAGAGCTATCCGTCGGGTGTGATTGTGTTGCTGTAGAAGAGATTTTGGTCCGAAAGTCAGAAACCAGACGCTAAAACACAGAAAAAAACAGTGGAACAGCTTCGTTTCGAAGTAAGGTTTAGGATAAAATCAAAGCAATAGAGAGACATTCATTGTACCAGGCGCGCGCGGCCTGGTTTGTGTTTACAGTGCAAAACGACGGAATGTACCGGGGGTTTCGGGTCAGACGGGCAAATAGTATTTTGAGCCTTTTTGCTAAACACATTTTTTCTAATTGTACTGTATTCTTTTCTTTCATGCCTTTCGTTGCCCTTTCACCAATACGGCCGCTGTGTTTGTTGACTGTGTGGGGTGAATCCTGTTTTCCTCGTGCCGCGAACGTCGTGCGTGTGTGTGTGTTTGTGCCTGCGCGTGGTGTGTAAAGGTCAAAGCCAAGTGCAGCAAACTGGAGTCTCCAACGAGAACTACCCCCATCTAATCCCGGATCTTTGATAAACGCAGTACAGTAAGTAAACATAACATTTAATGTGGCGAAATCTCAATCACAATCTCTTATATCCCCTCCCAATTAGAGAGACAGTTGCTAAGATACTTTCAGCACCCTTCCCTCACACAGCCCCCGTTGGCTTGGAAATGTGCCTGGGTCCGATATGTCAATGTACCGCCGGGGAGGAGGGGGGGATATGAATTTAACCTCATCTCACCCGCCTGGTGCAAATGCTTTTACGAGGAGACCTGACAGCGATGCGAAGAAAAGGGATTCGCGGGGGGTTGTGTGTTTGGCTACCAACACAACGACAGAACCATGCGCGAAGGTGCTGCCCCGCGGTGGCGGCTTCGGTTGCTTCGATGCCAATCTGTTCTGTCGCTGGCTGGATGTGTGTGTGTGTGTTAGTGCGCGGTGCATAAACTCGCGGTTCAATTTTTGTCGACGTGTGTGATCGCGGGCGCCGCTTGTTGTGTTTGGACCTTTTGTTTTTGGACAGGATCAATGACCCAGACCCCGAAAACAGGGCGAGAAAGAAGGAATGGTTGTGTTGTTTGCAAATGCAACCTTCGTCCTTGTGCGTGTGTAAGTGTGTGTGTGTGCCAATGTCTTGTTAAAAAAAACAACAGTAGGACAATTCCTACACGGCTGCATCACTCGCTGCGGCGCAATTGACAGGTCAAATGCGGTCTCCCGGATGATTGGGGGGGGCCATCTTAGTTTTAGTGGAGAACAACTTTTTTTTAACTTAAATTGAAAATTTAAAGGCGCTTTATGCTTCCTAATTTTTAATTGGGAAACTTCCACGCGGAAATCCAATCCGCGTGAGTGTGTGAGTCTTTCCATCTGAAATCGCTCGGAGCGACGGGATGGCAGTTGTTTTGCTTCCTCTTCTTCTTTCCCTTTACCGGTCAACATACCCCCCCCCCCTGCTTTCCCCACACCGCACGTTCATCGGAATGCGGTGAAGCGGAGGCAGAAGGAGAAAAGGGACAAGCCGCGCTGAACCTGGGCAGGGGGGAAAGAGGACAGCAACAGAGCAGCGAGAAAGCAAATGACACGTCGATACGTGTTGTGTGGGGCGGCCTGGTCGCGGACACACACACAACATGGACACCGGCACCGCGGATTACGTGTACACGGGGCGTGTGTGTCTGTGTATTTGTGTTTTCTATGCTGTTTGCATTCTTATTTCCCGTTGCGCGGCTTATGCACACAACACCCAGTTTGCCATTCTTTCCACGCTGTCGGCGAGTGGGCGCGCGCGTACCCCCATCCCATCCCCACCCTCTCACTCCCTTATTAGGTTGCTTGAATAAAAAAGCAAAACAACTGGACAAACGGTAGAGAACCCACCACAACCTGACAACGTGTATATTGCTCTGGTTCAATCCTATCCCCAATTCCATACCCTCCCCCCCCCCCCCCTCCAGCGCCCTGGCATGATCAAAACGCGTGCAATAGAAATGGGATGGAAATGCGAATGGCCAAGGCAGCAGAGAACGTCTTTGGGAAAAAGAGGCAAAATTAAAAGCTCTCTCTCTCGCCCTCGTTCTCTTCTTTTTTGCTCTTTTCGTGGTTCAAGATGAACCCTTTTCTTGGTTCGTCGACCACACAAACGCACACAAACACGCTTAAGCATAGAGAAGATTGGGGGAGCTCCAAGGGGGCGCATCGTGTCTTCGAGCGAATCAAAACATAACCTGAAACACCGTTAGGAGCACTGAATTTCCAACCAGCGCCACCAGACCACTGTGTGTGTATGTGTGTGTGTGTGTGTGTGTTGTTCCGCTCTTTCCGTGCTTCGCAGTTTGTTGCACCGTCTTCTTGTTTCACCTTTCATTCTTGGTTCTTTTGCTTGTCTTCTGTATCCGTGTTCCTTCGTTGAGAAAGCGCAAGAACAACTAAACGCGCAATAGCGGCGCTCTGGATGGTCAAGCGCGAGAGATCAGGTGATGGAAAGGAACGGAAACGATTCAACCTGTATGCGTCTTCAGATGTTTGGAACGGTCGAAAGGAACTTTGAATTTCATGTTTTGTGCCAATAATTCCTTTCTCTAACACTTGTCTTTCAAATCTTCCGTTTTAGTGAATCATTTCAAACGATTCAAAATTTAAACCCGCCCAACACCAACTGTAGTGCCACGTGTGCAGAACCGTCTCGTCACCTCAATGTTGGCGTATTACACGATGGCGATGACGACGACGGGAACTTGTGTCTAATCGCATCTCCTGCCCCGACACCCCGAACGCACGAGGGTACGTTTTTGGCCGTCCGGCAGAAGAGATGCTACGTTGGCAGAGCATGTATGCCCCGGCTTGTCGGCAGCTCAGCAACCACCCGTCGTCCTAGCTAGCCGCTTAGTGATAAGAACCTGCCCTCCCCATCCCCCTGCTCTAAAAATCCACAATTATCAACGTCAGCATGTGAACACACTATCAACAGCAGCAGCAGCAGCAACAAACGATTCAAACGCTCCTCCTCCTGCACGCACACCTTTGCGCGTACAATGGCCTTGGAAAGGGAGTGAAGGGAAAAGGGTGTGTGTGTGTGTCCGTGTGTCCGTGTCTTATTGCCTGTGAAGGCTTTGATTGGCTCCGGTCAGCTTATCAGCCTCCGGCGATTACTTAACGCTTTCGGTTGGGCGGGGGAGCTTCTCTCGATGCTGACGTGCGGAGGAAATCGCCGACCCGGCGCTTGTGGATGCCGGGCCGTGATGGGACACACAGCAGGGATGTTGGACGCCAAGAAGAACAAGTGGTGGTTCTTTTTTGTATATTTGCCAGTTACGCTTTACCGCGCTTTGGTGGAATGTTTGGCCCTGCGGGATTGATAACCGATGCCCGATGATCTCTTCAGCCATTGCCGATGCCCTTTGGGGGGAGAGCTAATCGAACTTGCAACAAAGTTGCAATTTGGCGCGTTGCGTTTGCGTAAAAGTGTTCCAGAAAGGAAGCGACGATCCCCATTTTGTGAAGGCTCTGAGTATTGGAATGGCAAACAGTTTGACATCCAATTATCAACTATGCCGCGGCAATTTGGTGGAAGGTGGAGACAGTGGAAAATGGGGTTAACGATCGCTTTATTGTATAAAGCGCGTGAATCGGAGCGTCAATATTATATCAATTTTTGACCGTTTAGCTTGGTTGGAATTATCCAGAAATGGAATTGATTTAATCATATTTGTAATGCAGGCTGATGTAAAAATGAAATTAAATACTTTCTCGAAGCATTCAGTATCTTCTTTCATTCCACTTTCAAACGTTTTCCAATAGCGCTGGCTGCGTAAAAACTGATAAACGGGAGCACTTAGTAAGCAGTAGTTTGAAGGCAAGTCACTCCAAAAAAACACGAGAACGAATGACGAAGAGCGAAGCAGAGAAAATCGTAATGGAAATAGCGTGTAATCATCGAGCAGATAAAAATGGGAGAAAAGAATCAAATGGGTGATGGAGTGTGCAGCGCTGCGTTTGTGTGTGCGTGCTCTCTTTCTAAACAGGTCCCCTTCCCTCTGCACCGGTTTCTACACATATCCGATGCATTCAAATGGTTTTTGGGGCCACACTCGAGTGATGCGCTATCCCACATTTGATGTGTTATGCTGCGCTGTGTAAAGACGATACAGCGAGAGAAAAGAGCGCACGGGGAGTAACATTCTTCATTCTTTGGTACGCTTGGTACACACGCACACACACACACATACGTGCCGTCAAACCACGTTCTCTGCGTTATGCTTGACCGTCAGCCAGCATAAAAAGACGAGGAGTGTTTTGATGCTTCCTCCGATAGCGAGAGAATGGGCGATCTTTTCTAGCACGCAAGTGAAGAAATTAACCACCAGAAATCACTACCACCAGTGTGGGGCCACTCGTCACCATCGTTACACGTTGGAATAGAGATTTTTCGAAACCTAGAGAGATCGTTGACGGAAATGTTAATTGGTCATGTATGATCTAGTGATGGGAAAAATGAAGTTTTCGTCGGAATTGATTTCGGATAGCTCCGAATTTTTTTTGAATCGACTCCGGATAGTAGCTCCAGAATCGGAATCGGCTCCGGAATTGATGCCAGAATTGGCTTCGGAATCGGCTCCGAAATTGGTACCAGATTCAGCTCCGGAATTGGTTCTGGAATCGGCTTCAGAATCAGAACCGGCTCCGTAACTGGCTCCAGAATCGGAATTGGGTCCGGAATTGGTTCCGGAATCGGCTCCAGAATCGGAATTGGGTCCGGAATTGATTACGAAATCTGCTCCGGAATCGGAATCAGCTCCGGAATCATAATCGGTTGCGGAATTGGAATCGGTTCTGGAATCGAAATCGGCTCCAAAATCGGAGTCGGTTTCGGCATCTCCATAACAAAAGACTTTTGGATCCAATGATGCTACGTATTGATAGCCACAAAGATTCAAAATGTACTCGTAAACGATCCATTATCATGGAGATTCCCAGACTGATTTCGCTTCTGAAACTTCTTATTTCAATTCCAGAACTGAATCAAATTCCGGAGCTAATTCCAGTTCTGGAGTCAATTCTGATTCTATTACCGGAAGTAGTTGCGATTATTAGGTCGATTCTGCGACCAGAGCCATCTCTGATTCCGGAACCTATTCTGATCCCTGAATCGATTCCGGATTCAACTCCGGAATCGGCTCCATAGTCAACTCAGGAATCGGCTCCGGAATCGGAATCGATTCCAGCATCGGCATTGGCTCCCGAATTGATTGCTAACACGGAATCGGAATCGGGTAGGTCCGATTCCGAGCTCCCACCACTAGTATGATCCCATATCGTTTAGTTGTGCTTCAGCAATGGCTCGTGTCTATTTAGGGAATTTCCGGGGGGAGGGAAAGTATGCGTTAAGTAACGTTTAGCCACGTGTCATTTTGTGTTATACAGTGCAATTACTATTTTACTCGAAAAGATGTTATTTATAAGACTGTAATTTAGTACAAAAAAGCATTCCATGTCCATACTAACTTTGCCTTGTCTATTTTCTCTTCCTCTCTGTTTCTTGCAGTTGTACTGTAAAAAACTTGCAACGAAATAGGACTTTTCTTTCCAAGCAGTAGCAACAAGCCGCGGGGCACCCAGTCAGGATGGAGGATTCGACGAACGCAATGGGCATGATGGACCAGCAGCAGCACGGTGGGGCGGCAGGCTACGAGAACAACGGGCCGGCGCCGGCCCCGACACCCTGCTACGACGATCTGTTCCCGGCGCTGCCGGAGAGTGAGCCGCCGCGCTTCAACAGCACGCTGTCGCCGGCCACGCAGAACATGCGCGTCGGCAGCTCGGTCGTGACGCAGGTGTTCATCGTCGCGTCCGGCGAGCGCAAGTACGACTCGGACAAGTTCGGCGAGGGCGAGTCGCTGCGCACCTGCCAGGCGATCATGAAGGAAACGAACGCACACATCGAGATCTCGAGCGGCAAGGACCAGTCGCTGACGTTCCTGGTGACCGGCAAGGTGCAGGAGGTGATGGAGGCGCGCCGCAAGATTCTGGTCCACTTCCAGACGCAGGCGAGCAAGACGATCAACATCCCGCGCGAGCACCACCGCTGGATACTGGGCAAGAAGGGCGAGCGGCTGCGCGAGCTGGAGCGCACGACCGCGACCAAGATCAATGTGCCGCGCATCAGCGACGAGTCGGACGCGATCACGATCACCGGCACCAAGGAGGGCATCGAGAAGGCGGAGCACGAGATCCGCACGATGTCGGACGAGCAGTCGCGCAAGGCGTTCGAGCGGTTCAACGTGCCGAAGATCTACCACCCGTTCGTGCTCGGTGCGTACGGCGAGAATCTGCAGAAGATGATGGAGGAGACGGGCGCCAAGATCAACGTGCCGCCGCAGTCGGTCCAGAAGGACGAGATCATCATCACCGGCGAGAAGGAGGGTGTGCTGGCGGCGAAGGCGCGCATCGAAGCCATCTACAAGGAGATGGAGAAGAAGTGCACCTCGGTCGCGGTGGAGGTGGTGCGGGCGCAGCACAAGTACGTGTACGGGCCGCGCGGCTCCACCATCCAGGAGATCCTGCAGACGACGGGCGTGTCAGTGGAGATGCCGTCGAGCGATTCGCCGATCGACACGATCACGCTGCGCGGCCCGCAGGACAAGCTGGGCAACGCGCTGAACGTGGTGTACCAGAAGGCGCACTCGATCCGCACTGATCTGCTGGAGTGCCCGCAGTGGATCCATAAGTACATCATTGGGCGGGAGGGCGGCCACATCAAGGAGTTCTCCGCCCAGCACCCGAACGTGCACGTCGAGTTCAGCGAGGACAAGATCAAGATCGACGGGCCGCCGGAGCAGGTGACGATCGCGGCCGAGGAGCTGCAGAAGATGGTGGCCGACCTGACCGGGCGGCTGACGTTCGCGGAGATGGTGGTCGACCCGGTGCACTGCAAGCACATCATCGGCAAGGCCGGCTCGAACATCAACCGCATGAAGGAGGAGTACGACGTGCAGATCAACATCGACGAGAAGGGCCCCAAGCCGATCCGCATCGAGGGGCCGGCCGAGGGCGTGGCCAAGGCGCAGCAGGAGCTGCTGGAGAAGATCGCCAAGTGGGAGAACGAGAAGGAGGAGTCGATCATCATCGACCACCGGCTGTTCAAGACGATCATTGGTGCGAAGGGCGAAACGATACGCGAGATCCGCGACAAGCACAACCAGGTGCAGATCGTGTTCCCCGGGCCGAACGACAAGTCGGACATCGTGAAGATCCGCGGCTCGAAGGAGGACGTCGACCGGTGCCACAAGTATCTGACGCAGTACGTGAAGGAGCTGCAGAAGAACTCGTTCGTGATGGAGGTGCCGGTGTTCAAGCAGTTCCTCAAGTACATCATCGGCAAGGGCGGCGCGAACATCAAGAAGATCCGGGACGAAACGCAGACCAAGATCGATCTGCCGTCCGAGAGCGACACAAACGAGCTGATCGTGATCACGGGCAAGAAGGAGAACGTGAAGGCAGCCTGCGACCGCATCCAGAAGATCCAGAACGAGATGGCGAACATCATCTCGGAGGAGGTGCAGATTCCGGCGAAGCACCACATCTCGCTGATCGGTACCGGCGGCATGCTGATCAACTCGATCATGGAGGAGTGCGGCGGCGTGTCGATCAAGTTCCCGAACTCGGACCTGAAGAGCGACAAGGTGGTGATCCGCGGCCCGAAGGAGGACGTCGAGCGGGCGAAGCAGCAGCTGCTCGAACTGGCGAGCGAGAAGGAGTTGTCCTCGTACTCGGTGCAGATCCGGGCCAAGCCGCAGCATCACAAGTTCCTGATCGGCAAGAACGGTGCTTCCATCAAGAAGATTCGCGACAAGACCGGTGCACGCGTCATCTTCCCGAGTAGGTTTTTTGTTGCTTTGGTTTTAAGAAAATGAAAGCCAAAAAAAGGGCATTTTCAAACTCTTTCTTTTTCTTCTTCTGCCTCCCCCACAGATGTCAACGATCAGGATAACGAGGCGATCACGATCATCGGCAAGAAGGAGCACGTGGAGGAGGCGAAGACCGAGCTGGAAGCGATCATCAAGAACATCGACAACATCGTCGAGGACGAGATCAGCGTGCAGCCCAAGTTCCACAAGCACTTCATCTCGAACCGGGGCAAGGTGCTGCGGCGCATCGAGGAGGAGTGCGGCGGCATGTCCATCTCGTTCCCGCGCATGGACCGAGACGACCGGAACGATCGCGTCAAGCTGAAGGGCCCGAAGGACTGCATCGAGGCGGCCAAGCAGCGCATGAACGAGATCGTGCAGGAGCTCGAGTCGATGGTGACGATCGAGGTGTACATTCCCGCCCGCCACCATCGCATCATGATGCGCCGGGGCGGCTCCAAGGTGCAGGCCATCACGTCTGAGTTCGGCGTCAACATCCGCTTCCCGGAGCGCGTGCTGGACACGGCCGTGCCAGCCGCCGTCAACGATCCGTCCCAGCAGCAGCAGCAGAACGGCAATGGTGAAGCAGCGGCCGAGGGTGATGAAAATGCCTCGGCGGCGGCTGCTGCAACCACTGCCGATGGTGGTGAGGTAGTGAACGGTGGTGGTGCCGCGGGCGACCAGACAACGCCCGCCGAGCCGGTCCAGCGCGCTTCCGATCTGGTGCGCATCAGCGGCAACAAGGAAAAGTGCGAACAGGCGAAGGAGGCTCTCCTTGCGCTCGTGCCGCTGACGGAGGAGATCAACGTGCCGTGCGATCTGCACCGCTCGCTGATCGGCCAGAAGGGCCGTGACGTGAAGGAGCTGATGAACACGTACGATGTGCATATCGAGATGTCGCCGCAGGACAAGAAGCTGGACATCATCAAGGTGACCGGCACGAAGGCGGCCATCGACGACGCGAAGGTGGCGATCGCGGAGCGCATCAAGCTGCTCGAGGCCGACCGGAAGGATCGCGAGCTGCGCTCGTTCGAGGTGAAGCTGGAGGTGGACCCGGTCTACCATCAGAAGATCATCGGCCGCCGCGGCGTGGTGATCAACAAGATCCGCGCCAACCACGACGTGCAGATCACCTTCCCGAAGCAGGACGACCCGCAGAACAGCATCATCACGATCCAGGGGTACGAGGAGAAGGCGCTGGCGGCGCGGGACGAAATCCTGGCGATGGTCGACACGCTCAGCTCGGTGTACAAGGAGGAGATCCACATCGACGAGCGCGTGCACCGCCGCTTCATCGGCTTCCGGGGCAAGCGGCTGCGCGAGATTAAGGAACAGTTCGGCGTGGACATTACCTTCCCGCGCATGGAGGACGCCGACAAGTCGCTGGTCACGCTGGCCGGCACGCCGGACAACGTCGAGTCCTGCCGCGACTATCTGCTCAACCTGGAGGAGGAGTTCCTGCAGGACGTGTCGGCCGCCCCGACCCAGCCGACCTCGTTCTCGCAGATCATGGAGGACACGATGGCCCAGCAGCAGTCCAACAAGCAGGGCTTCGTCGTCAGCGGCGCACCGTGGGAGCGCAAGGCACCGAACACGCTGTCCCTGGAGGACTTCCCGGACTTTGGGCCGGGCGGTGCACCGGCGGCCGCCGCCGCCGCCACCTCGAACGCGGACGCGAACGCCACGCAGCAGCCGCCGATCAACTCCGCCTGGAATGCTAAGCATTAAATGTTTTTGTTTCTGGTGGAGGAGGAGAAAAAAGGAGGAGGTGGTGCCGAATTGTGGAGGTAGGGTGTGTTTGTGTGTGAATGTGTGCGTGTGCGTATGTGTGTGTGTGCGAAAAGGACAAGGGCAAAGTTTAATGGGAAAGAGAGCAATAATGTCGCAGCAATTCGTGGTTCCACAAACACCACACACACACACACAAGGATGTGTCGTAGGCGAAAGGCGCTCACAAAGGCTCAGGCTAGCAGCAGCAGCAGCAGCATTCGTCTTACTTATTTAGAGCATGCTTTATTTGTGAAGGAAATTATATTTTTGATGCAATTTGTTTCCCAGAAAATTAGAATCCTTTTTGCTGTTGTTGTGCTATGACGTACGAAGAAAAAGATATACTACCGCTTTCTATTTTCTTATCCATCAGAGAGGAATTGACATGTCCTTCCCGAATCGTTTGATAAAGGGTTTCATTTTTGTCTTTTCGATAAAAGTCGTGCAAAGTGAGGCGCACTTTTCTGATATAATTTATAACCCCTTCCCCATTTCGGAATGAAACGAGCGAAACTGACAACAAACACAACGAGCAGATCGTGCAGCGCTGGCAGGTGTAAATAAACGACAGAGAGAAGAGCATTAGTAGCAATAGCCAGCAGCAGCAGCAGCAAACAGCGGGACTGCTGCGATAGGAGAACAAGTGTATAGAGAAATAGGTGACGATTTCACCAGTTATAATCATGTTTGATCAGTGAGATTTTCCGCCTGTTTCATTCGCTACAAAATCAAGAGGTAGTAGAGTAGGTCGACAACTGAGAGAGGGGTGGTAAATGTTATTACGAGAGAATGTTTTTAAAAACTAAAACAGAGAAAATATGAAACACGATCAATTAGCAAGGGCAGTGCGCAGGACAGAGAAGGGCAGCAATAGCTGCTTGCTTTGGCATTTGTTGAATTGAGGTACAAAAGGCAAAAAGCGGGCAAAAAAAAACAAGAAGAAATAACGCACCTTTCTCGTTGTCGATCAGCAGGAACCCGTGACACTTCTTTTTCGCATGTATAATTTCTGTGTAATGGTGTAAAACAGTTGCTCTCCCTCTCGATTGAACGCTCTCCAACAGGAGAGTAAGACTAAAGGGGAATTATTTTTGTACCTAAATAACGATCTTGTTTAAAGTATATCTGTTTGTCTGTTTTTTTCTTTCGTTCTTTTTGTTGCACATTGTGTACGATCGCAAACCAACTATTTCACTCTTTGACCATTGATTGAGAAAAGTGTGCTTCTGGTATTGCGTTTAGTTCGTCAAACTCTGCTGAGATGAAGGAGGAGAATGAAAGTAATATTGCTTACTGAAAAAAGGAGGCATTTGAACTAGGCAATCGTAAAAGGACTCGCTTTCTGGAATTTTAATACATATAAAATGGCTAGAACACACAGCGGAAAATACGGATACGATAGAAGCTCAATTTAAAAAGGTCGCTATGAACGGAACTACTACTCAGCTTTCCCCACACATACACAAGCTCTTCACGGAATTGCAAACGGAACATTTAGAATCTACGCACTGGCTACTATTAAGGCGGGGGTGCTCGCTTTTGACGACACTTTTCAGGATGGATGGTACTAGGGACTTTGTTTCTTTATGTGTTTGTTACCAAGTAAAAAGTAAGAGCTTCAGCTTCGTTTGAGGAAAACAAATCTCTGTAAATATAATATGTACGACAACACACACACAGCAAGAGGAAATTGCGCTATTGCCAGAGTGTAATGAACCAGTTTTTCAAACAAACTTTCTCAAATGAAACTTTTATTCGCATTCATTTTTTTCTGTTTTATCACATTATTTATGTTTTTCCTTTTTTTCTCTCTTTCTCTCTTATCGATTTGTAGCCGGCAGGCGGCGAAGGTGTGAAGTGTTTTATTTTTGTTACAACGTTTACAACCAACCCCGTCGTCGTTCGCAATGGATTGTTTCAACGTGCGCCCAAAAGCTACTCCCCCCCGGCCACACACCGAACAGCGCAACACAACCCTTAAAACCAACTTCCTCTTCCCCCGCTCCCTTTGCCTGCTGATTGACAAAATCATCTTACAAAAGCAATCATTTATTAAGCAGAAGGCGCAGAAGGAAGAAAACAAAGCAAAGGGAAAATTTATCTTTTAAGTAGTAGTTTATAAACACATCAAACAACGCCCCCTTGACGAGGAGGGACGAGAGAGCGCAAGTGTGTGTGACTCTGTGCGCGCGCCTTCTCTTCCTCCTTCCCGATCACGTCCCCACTTCTGCGCGAAACCGTTTGAAAATCCTATGGAACTTATCATTTAAACTCAGCTTATTTGTATGTGTGTGTGTGCGATTGGTGATGATTAATGTAATGTGTGCTCTAGTTTGTTTGTTTTGTTTATTTTGTTATTGCACAAGAGCTCAATTTTGATCGTAACCAGATCAGAAGGAAAAGGAAGGAAAACAAAAGAATGGTCCATGAAGGCCCAGGCAATATATAGAGAGCCTAGAAGAGTGGATTGCGTGTTGTTTAGTAGATTTAAAGTCGTCTTTTTTCGACAAACGCAACGAAACTAACGGGGGGCATATTACACATATAATGCAACGGGGAAGGACAGGGTCACGCGCCCGTGGCACTGTATCATACCCAAGTGGCTCTCCCCTTAAGTAATAAAGACACAAACACACCTATTAAACACAACATCTCTAAACAATCCACACACAACACAACCATATGACGTTTTGCTCACATCCGGCACAATACTCCCGCTAATGTGCAAAAAAAAGGAGAAAAAGGAAAACTCCTCCCGGTCGTGTTCCGGGTGTAATTTTGTTGCGGTTTTACCTTTCACTGTTGGCCGAATTGTCAATTTTCTCCGTCACTGCTCACGTCATGGTGTCACGCTTAGAAAATGGAAACGGAGGATGAGAGTGATGAGAGTGTAAAAGGGGGTTGAGATAGAGAAAAGATAGAGAATTAGTAGATTACAAACATAGTACTGGAACCTTTTACCTACTGCCCCATTTCTCCTTCGACCACCCTTTAAAAGCAGCTGTGTTATGTGTTTGTTATCCTGTTTTTTGTTTTGTTCATCTTCTTCTTACATATATTCTCTTTTTATCTGACCGTGGAGAGGCGTATCACGCACGGAGAGTGTTTTAAATGTTTTGTACAATGTCTACCATCGTACCAACAATAATGTATGTAGCAGAGACATGCACACAAAAACACAAATTGCAATTTACCAATTGGGAGATAATGTGAAGAAAAAAACAAACAAACAAGAAAGGACTTGATGCGAAGGAGCGGCGCGGCAAAACATGGGGAGACGAAACAGACAAAAAAAGTGTAACAAAAAAGTGTGTTAGGAAAGAGAGAGAAAGAGAGAGATATATATACAAAACACAAACACATATATTATATATATACATATTTTGATAATCAAATATTATTTTCAAAACCGTATAAAATAAAGACAGACATATGCTCTCGGGCCCCCATCCCCCCTGTAGCAAGCGAGAGAGGGAGTTGTGCCGGAGGAGAAAGTTTGTTGCGCAAATTCCTTTCTTTGGCACGCGCGCGCATACGATGCGCGTACGCAATCAGGATGTGTGTGTGTGTGTGTGCTGGGACACAGAGCTAAAGACACCAAAAGAAAGGGAAAGCGACTGGAACAGAAAAAGAAAAAAAACAGTCATGAAAGGACATAAACACTCTTAAAGAAACAGCTGCAACAAAAGAAGAGTGGAAAACACAACAATAACTGAATAACCTATAAGGGGGGTAGTAACTCTAAATGCGTAATCAGAAAACAAACAAGAGAAAGGGATGCAGAGTTCTGATATGGGAGAGAATAAAAGTGCGGTCGATGGACGGAAAAAAAGAGAAATTGCAATTAAATGAAAGGGAGCAGGTAGTAGGTATAGGGCACTACCGCCTCCAAGGAAGAGAAACTAATTATACAACACTATATATATATATATACATACATATTGAAACCTTATAGAGATAAAAGCGGTAAGGTAGAAAGAAGAGAGAGAGAGAGAACGAGAAAGAGAGTGTGTGTAAAAGGTCGTGGGAAATGCAAATTATATATAAAAGGTGCAGAGTACAGTACATTGCGAACGTGAAAATAAACACACAAACACACAGTAACACAACAGCTCGAACCGAGAAGCTGCACAAATAAAAGAGAGGAGAAACGTTAATATTAACAAACACGCTTACAAAAAGCGTCAATCTGCGTTTGCGTTTGCGTGCTGATCACTTAAAGTGAAACAAATAAACACACAAGAAAAAGCAAGGGAGAAACTAAATCGATCGATGATGGAACCGCGAACGATCAGCAGAGATGGAAAGATGGAAGGATCCTGCGCAGCTTTTTTGTGTGTGTCCCTGCAAACAACATGCGCGGAGGATTAGGGAAAGTTGATGATAAATGGTGCATTCGAAGGGGGGGTGAGCAAGAGATAAAGAAAAGAACATACAATTAGCTTCCTTTTACAATTAACAGACACACAAAACACACACGACAAGACGTTGAAGAAAGGGAAAATTGCGATCGCTCTCACCTCTAAAATGATGCAAACAAGAGAAATATGAATATGGTGAGATGCAAAAATAAAGGGGAAATGTTGAGAATAATCTGAAGCTACTAAAGCAAGCTATAGCTACATGCGAGAGCAATTGAGAAGGAGTAGAAGAAGGAAGGCATGGTGGGACGCTCGTGGTGGGCATGCTTGCTGCGTGAGGGTCGTCCCCCTCCCCACAGCGCGGGGAAGCTAATACCTAATTTGTGGTATAAATAAAACTTATTACATTTTCTGTAACCATTCGGTGTGTTTGTACTTTCGTGTCCCGATCCCCACAAGGCTGAAACTCCATAGTACTGAAACTGATCGTAAAACCCATTCAGGTTTTAAAATTGCTCCTGAACCTGCACTAGTCTAGAAACAGATCCTATACCCATATTGGTCCTGAAAACCAGCAAAAACGGTTCGGGAACAGATGTTGAGCCTAATGCCTGTTTTGTAATTGATCGCCAAATCATATCGGTTCTGGGACTGCTGGTGCTAAATCATAGAGGTCCTGGGATTTATTCTGAGCCTATAACAGTCCTGGATGCGATAACGAACACCGATACCGGTCCTGGAACTGATCCGAAATCCATAACGTTACTGGAACTGATCCGGAGCTTATCTCAAATTTTTATCATCTCCTAGAATTATTTATTTAGTAACGTCTGTCCTTAAACTGATCATGAATAAATAACGGTCCTGGAACCAAACCCAACCCCATATCAAATCTAGAAATGATCCCGTACTCATACCGGTCCTGGAACTGATACTGAACCCATATTGATCCTGGAACTGAACTGAAACCCATACACTGAACCTGTAACCTAAATTCGTTGCATTGAATTCTATTCCTGAATTAATGGAGGGAGCTTCGAAACTGAACTACCCGATTCTGAAGCCGATTCCAATTCCGGAGCTGACCCCGATAACAGCTCCGGGACCGGATTCGGGGATCGGGAATCGCAATAGATTCCGGAATCAGGAATTGGAATTGGCCCAGGAATATTAAGCAGTTCTGGGATTAAACTGAGAAGTTTGAGAAGCGGAATCAGTTCTGGGATCTGTATGAGATCTGTATTGTTTAAAAGTACAATTGGCCAAAACCAATTATAACTCCGGATCAAATACTGGTTACGGAATCGATTGCCAGCTTTCTGCAAAGTTTTCACTAATTTCAAACCTACTGTCCCGGATCGATTCCGACCAAAAGTTTTCTGATTTTCTGATCTCATCACTATCATGAACTTATGCCAGTTTTGTATTTGATTCTGACTCCAATCTTGCCCTAACCCTCCCGAACAGAATCCCAACCCACACCGGCCGTGAAAATGATCCGGAATCTGTATCAATCTTGGAACTGATCCTAAATCCATATCAGTCCTAGGTATTAATACCGTACCCATATCCGTCCAAAAATTGATTGAAAACTCTAACGGTCCTGGGACTGATAAGAGCCTATGTCGGTTCTGGACCTAGCCCTGGAACTGGAGTCCTTTTGGGATTTGTTTTTGAGCCTATATTGGTGCTTTCCCCCTCTTTTGCTTTGGTCTCAAAATTGTACTAGAATCCGTCTCACCGATGGGGTCGCGATCCTATCCCGATTCAGGAACCGGTACAGCACCTTCTACCAATTCTGCAACTGCTTTAGCCACCATACTGATCAATGGCCCATTTCCAGGTGCAGTTGTTTGATACATTCTTTTGGAAATTAAGTGAAACTCGCTCCGTCGTATCGTGCCATTCGTTGTCCACGATCCAACCCACTGTCCAACACACCACACGTTTTCCCGCGCAGCACGCAATTGCACGTTTGCATGCAACAACACACGTTGCACGCAACGATTCAAGCAAATTCAAACCGAGCGCAAAAGGGACAAACAGAAACCACCCCCCCGCGCGTGCTGTTGCCACTAGCAACGACCCTAACAAAAACACCAACAGATCGATGTTTTTCCTCATCAGCGCAACCTTGCACAGTTTGATTCGTGGTCGTTCCGTGTGTTGCTGCTCCTCGGGGCATTGTGTGTGTGTGTGTGTGTGTGTGCGAAATCAGAGCTCATATTTACCAGGGTGCAAAAATGGTAACACAACGTGCTGGTGCTTCGGTCGTTTGACCCACGCCACGAGCGACACGAGCAAGTTGGATCCTACCGTCCGGGCCAAAACCAAAAGTACCAAAATTTTGCGTGTCTCAAGTACAAATTAGTCGATCGCAGTAGCCCGCGGGAGTGAGGGGGCAAATTGGGAAGAAAAGAAATCAACAAACAACCAAATGGGCAAAGATTCGGTGCGCGAGAAGGACCTCCCGGGGATGGCGGCGGCCGCTAGTGGCAGCCGAAGGTCGGGCCGTCCCGTCAGTGCGTCGCCGTACTCGGAGCACTACCGGCCGCCGATCGATCTCTGCCAGCGGCACCTGATCAACCACCGGCTGCTGGTGTCGAAGCTGACGCGCCGCGAGCTGGAGGACAAGTATCTCAGCCTGTGCGACGAGAACTACACCATCAAGAAGCGGTTCCTGGAGCAGGAGGAGCTGATCAAGCGGCTGAAGACGAAGCTGTCCCGGCTGTCGAACGAAAGCAACCAGCGGTCCAAGTCGCGCCTCGATATGGCCTCCAGCGAGCATTACAGGTGAGGGGGCGGGGCAGCGGTAATACTGTTTTGTGGGGTCCTTTTTTACCCCCTCTCTCTTTCTCTCTCTTTCCGTACTTTCAGCAGATTGCACGATCTGGAGCTGCAGCGGCGCGAACTGCACGAAAAGCTGGAATCCCTGCGCCGTGCCACCTCGAACGATGGGCGTATGCGGGAGAACTCCGTCTGCAAAGCACGGCAAAGTGCGCCGGCCAGCAGTCAGCGTCGTTCGAAGAGTGCCCGACCGGCCAAAGAGACGGCCGGTGGGCGGCGGGAATGCAAATCGACATCCCCGTCGGCCGATGGTTACGACGAGCGGGAGGAACGGCTGCGCCATCGATTAACGCGACAAGCAGGCGGCAAGGGCCGTACCAGCACGGACGACCGGACCGAAGATGACGAGGAGGAGGAAGAGGAGGAGGAGGAGAGTCATGCCGTCGCTGCGGCACGCCGCTCCAGTCACCGCAAGTCGTACGGGGCGGACGATGAGGAAGAAGAGGAGGAGGAAGAGGACGAAGATTCCGATGACAAGGATGTGCGGGAGACGCTGGACGAAGATCGGGACGTGCTGTCCGGCGGTGGCAGTGAGGAGCTAAACGAAAGCGAACGAGATTCGCCGGCAAGTGGGGCAGCAGGCGGCGCAAAGTCCATCAGCAAAGGCCGTCGCCATGCGGCCAAATCGAAGGGTCGGCAGGCGGCGGGTGCCCACTGTCCGGACTGTGAGCGGCATCGGGCGGAGCAGGTGACGCGCGAAACTGACCTCGTCAAAATGAAGCTCAACATCAAGTATCTGCACAAGGTTAGTATTGATTTTTGGCGCGTTGCCGAGGACGCCACGTGTCAAAAGCGTAGCGAGCTGGCTTTATGAGCGCTTTCTCTCTCTCTCCCTCAATAGGAGCTACAAAACGAGAAGGAAAAGAGTACGCTGCTCGCCCGCCAGCTGGAGGAGAAGCTGTCGTACGAAATTATGAAGCGCAACGCGGCGGAGAACCTGGAAATACTGAACCTCAACCGGCAGGTGGAGGACCTCGCGAAGGAGCTGCAGCGCCAGGTGGACGAGCAGAAGCGCTCGATGGAGCACGAGCTGCGGAAGCAAGGTAGGAAAAAGTGAGCTTCTTCAGGTGTGACGTGTTAGTGGGTGTGTGTTTGTTTTTGTTTTGTGTGCATTTCTCAAGGTAGTTCCTATAATTCTGAATAATCTATCTATACATTTGCTTTGCCTTTTCGCTGTTTGCACTTTCTTTTTTACTCTCTCGATACAACCGAAATGAATCTCTCTTTCTCTATCTATCTATGAGCCTTTTCTTCTAAGAATGGTGGCCACTGTTTGGGAATTTTGGGATTTATTATGTTAATGTATTTCATTTCAACTGGAGCCCTTTTGCATCTCCAAAGAATATCACAAGATCGATTAAGCGCGGTGTTCGTCGTCTGCCGCTTACAATTAATCCATATTGCGTCATCTCCTCCATTCCCTTTTCTGCAGGTGATCTTGAGGCGCAGATACGCAAAGAGAAGGACAAAAATGCTTCCCTGTTCGAGGAGTGCGAACGGCTCAAGAAGAACATTGAAAAGCTTAAAGAGAACATGTCTGAAGTGGAGGTATAATCCTAGTTACTTCCTATCATACTTTGAACTGCTTCTTAATCCTCCTTTATCCAAACAGATCGAGCGTGACTTTCTGAAGCGGCAGCAGGAAAACTTCACCAAAATCGTGGACGAAAACAAGCTGCTCAAGTACCAGCTGGACGAGCTGCGGAAGCACAACGAGGAGCTGCTGCGCCAGATCGACACGCTGCGGGAGGAGGAGCTCGTCACGAAGGAGTCCCAGCGGGAGCTGCTGGAGAAGCTGAAAACGCTCCAGCAGGACAACGACACGCTGTCGGTGATGCTGGAGGGGCTGCGGACGGAGAATGTGCTGCTGGCGGAGGAGCGTACGCAGCTAGAGCAGAGTCTGAAGAGTCTGGAAGGTTGGTTCGTGGGGGATCCAATGCCCCAAAAGGAAATGTTTTCTAATTGAGAGCTTTGTTTTGCCATTTTAGCGTCTCCCATCAAGGAAGTGCGTCCTGTGTCACCGGTAGGTTAATTGGGCGACCACTTTCTTTATCCCATCTTCTTCCTTTCCATGACACGGACAAGAGATGTCTTACAGATCCCGAACTCGGCATCGTGCGTTTAGACTTCCTTCACATAACCCGACCATTGGACTTTTTGTACGTTACCACACGGAAACTCTCCATCCCCATTTTTCGTCCAATACCAATATCTGTAGAGCAAGAATCAAATGTGAAACGGTGTGATAATAGAACAAATTGTGTGTCCCAACCTGCTATAATGTGTGCGCACACAGCTGTAATGCGCAACACAGCATATGACTGGGACATTTGCCGATCGTTGTACGCTTCAACTTGTTTAAACTGTACCGAAATGTACTCCTCCCCCTTTTCTTTGATGACTTCAGGCACCAGTTGTTACCGTGAGTGCATCGGTACAGACCGAACAGTTGCTCCGTGAGCAAGAACCTCTTCCCGTGAAGGAGCCAAAAGTGTTCCTCCGAGAACCATCGGCCATCGAGCGAAGGGTACCACAACAGGAGCTTGTTTCGGGCCCAGCGATCGAACCGATAGCTCCGCTATCCAGACGCTCATCTGTGGTGGCCAGGATGAGCCGGGATAGGCACGTGTACGAGTCGGCAGAAGCGGCTCAGCAAATATTTCGTCAGGTCAGCGTCAGCCAGATGATACCGAAGCTGTCGCATATCATGAACAATCGCATCAACGAACCGGCGAAGGTGAACAATGTAGAGCTGCTGATTGCTAACCGCTTTCCCGAGTCGTTGGAGGTGAGGTTCGCTGCTTGGTTCACCAGCGCCATCTATTGTTCGCTAGTGCAAACTTATTCGAGCGCGCGCTAATAGAATTCAAATTTTCCGTTATCCTTTTTTTTTGTCGTTTGCAGAAATCGTTCCGTGAGGATGAGCGATTTCATAAGCTGCAAACTGCAACGCGCCGAAGAAACAGGGAGCTTGACTCCATATCGTCGGGCGTCTCGGATAGACGTAGAATTTCCTTCCTAGATGCGGGCAGCTCTAGTGAGACTGTATCAAAAGGTTGTTCTAGTTTTTTTCTTTTCAAAACTACGACAAAGATAAATTACAATATTAATTATTCCATCTCTTTGCAGGTGGCGATCACACGGTGAAACAAAACTATGCCCGCTACTTTGACATTCAACGGCTTCCGTCCATGTGGCACCGGATTGCCGAGAACCCGATGTCAATATCACCGACCACCACGACGCCCACGGTTAATTCGCAAGACGACAACGATGGTGGCACCACCTCCGATCTACTAACGATCGAGATACGCTCCGTGCGATGGAACCAACTGGGCATCGAACGGCTGCTAGCCTCCAGCGTGCTGTTCTACTACGTCGAGTTCACCTTTCTCGATCTGTACGGCCATCTGCTGGAAACACCGCTCCCGGCCAAACTCATCACCGAAGACGGCGAAGTGCGGCAGAACCATAACTTCAACTTTCGAGTGGCGGTCGAACTGGGCACAACGCTGCACGCAGAACGTCGCGCAGTGTTGAAGAAAATGCTTCGCCCAGACGGTAACGATGCGGTACGGTTTGTAGTCGTGAACGAGAATCGTGCCTCCGGTCAGCACGCCTGCGAAGATATTGGATACGCTTCCGTCAAGCTGCGGAATGAGTTGCAGCAGCACCCCGGCGACGGTTCGGAGGAACTGGCGATAGATGTACCGATTTATGACTTTTTCCACGAACATGACGAGCTGGGCGTGTTGCGGATTGTGCTCGACAATGTGAAATTGCTCCAAGTGCTGATGGGTAATGAATCGTGATCGAACATGGGAACTGACAGAAGGGCAAAGCATGGCATGTCCGAAGCATTAGATAATAAATTGGTTACAGTTTTAGGTAACCGGTACAATCTTCCATTTTCTTTATAAACTTTGTGTTACCATTGTACAGGCTTTTTGCTTGTCCATTCG
>KB666509.1:6421882-6438948 GCA_000349065.1 Anopheles quadriannulatus | reverse complement strand
GGGCAGCATACTTTTAGTACCGTTTTGGGCGATTTGTTGCGGGAATTATGCTTCCCTGTGTGTTGAGCCTCTGTTTTTCTCTGTTAATCTGCACGTTTTTCATCGTATTTGTCTTTTTGTCACCCTAAAATTGTAACTGTAATGCATGTGTGTGTGTGTGTGTATGTGTGTGTTTCAATATCACAATCTTTGTTCAATAATTAAATTCATTCCTTAAACATTTACACACATGTTGACAGCACAGGTTCTTCTATAATAATAAAAAAAAAATAGGAAATGTCTTTGTTTCCCTTTCTACTAACACACATACACTCGGTCATGTATGCTCTCTTCCTCCATATCGTGAAGGTTGTTCTGCGTGTGTTTTGCATGAAATTGAATAATGCCGGTTAAAATCGGGTCAACGCCATCCGGAATTTTCTCCACTTGTGGTGCGCTCTGTCAAAATTACTGTTTCACTCGGCAGGCCGGCTCTCTCTCTCTCGCTTTTTTCTCCCTCTGTGGAGAGAAAACTCACTGCTTTTCCTACACTCAAATCGTGTACCTTCCATCCATGGAAATTGGGTGAGAAGCGTGCACAACGCGCGGTGTATTACAATGCTCAATCTATGCTTTCGGCAGGGAGCAGCAGTAGCAGCTCTCCCATCCCAAGCGAGAAATGGTTGTGACTGTGCGCGCATGCGTGTGTCGTCTCCCCGGTAAGGCGGAAGCGGCGCGGTACAAGATGGGTTGTCTCTTTCTCTGCCACTTCCATTCTTGGCTGACGACTTCCTCCGACCCGACAAAACCTGTCCCTCGCTTTGTGTCTGTTTCCATGGGTCAAAGTGTGGTGTGTCTTGTGAAAATAATAATTCAAACATCCAATATACTACTTCAACCTGAAACTAGTGTTAATGTAACGGTGCCGGTGAGGGCGAACTCTTCGGGACGAGCCGCAATGGCCGCAGGCAAAACCTGACAACCGGCCACTGACACGACGCTTCCGGCTGTCCACGCGCACACACCGAAGGGCACACACGTGCACAGCTGGCAGCGATGAAGCGCAGGTGAGCGCCCCCACATATCCGATTCTCATGGAAAGTTTGGCTCATTTCTCACCTTGAAAATGGAGTTTTCACGAAGGAAAAGCTCCGGCCGAAAGAGCGCGGGCGCGCGCACACACATACACGCATTTTTCCTCTGTGTGTTTGTGTGTGCGCCCGTCGGAGCTTTGTGTTGGTAACAGAGTGTGGCGAGTTTTCCACCACCTGTCAAATTGGCACTTTGGTTGGTTCACCTTCTCCCGGCTTCCGGATTTTCTCTCTCTTTCTCTTTCTCTCTCTCTTTTCTCTCTCTCTCTCTCTTTCTCTCTCTTGCTTTTTGTATAAGATACCCCGTTGTGATGTTGCATGGAAACACATGGAAACGCACACAGTTCGTTGTTTCCACGTGCCACAATGTGACTCAATCCCTCTCGCTCCGGGTTTTGCGGAATATGCCCCCGAGCGGAATGGAATGGGGGTTACGCTTCTGCTCCGCTCTGACTTTGCGATGATCGGCCGTTGCTTTAGTGGCGAGATGGGGTCACGCATAACTTGCCCCCCGAGTGGTCACCGAAACAACGGACATGGCGTACCTTTTTTTCTTACCAAATGACTAATACCACCGGGGCCTTTGACAACGAGTCCTCCTCTGCTGATATAGGTCTCTTATCATGTGCAATTCATCCACAGATTTCCGCGTGTGTGTGTGTGTGTGTGGACGTAAAACAAGCAAAAAAGCAGAAAAAGAAACGACACTAATAACCTTCAGATGTGTTTTCTCGGTGCAGTGGCCTTTCTTGTGAGAAGCAGATTCGCGCTGCTGTGCGAGGTGGACGAACGCGGGTCGGCATTATATTGCTTTGGATAATAATGACCGATTGTGTATTAGATAGCAGGGGGGGGAGCGGCGAAAGAAAGGCTGAGAAGAAGGTGATAAAACTCCGAAACACCTATCAAACCTCTGTGATATAGCACAAAGGATACATCAAAGAAAGGAAAATACTTGTCACTTGCACAGTCAACAGACGATTTGTTTTCAAGGACTTTCGTTTTCAAGGAGAGCAAAGGAATCGGCCTGACTCAGCGACAACTCTCATCATCGCTCGCAGAGTTCTCTGTCCCTTTGTGTTCTGGTACTCTCTTGGCGTTGTGTGTGGGTGTGTGTTTTTAACAAAATATTCCAAAATTCCAAATCCATCATAAAATGCAAATAGACCGTGCAAAATTTTGTGTTCGGAATCAATTCCAGAGCTGAGTTCGAAGCTGTAATTGATTTCGTTTCCGGAGCCGATTCCGGAGTTGACTTTATAGCTTATTCCGGAGGTGACACCGGAGCCGATTCCGGATTGTAATCCGGAGCAGATTTCGGAGTTGGGTCCGGATTCGGATCCGGAATCGGACTCGAAATCGGAATCGGAAGTGGGTCCGGATTCGGATCCGGAATCGGACTCGAAATCGGAATCGGAAGTGGGTCCGGAATCGGAATCAGAATTGGATTCGGAATTAGAATCGTCTCCGGAATCGGAATCGTCTCCAGAATCGGAATTGGCTCCGGAATCGGAATTGGCTCCGGAATCGGAATCGGCTCCGGAATCGAAATCGGCTCCGGAATCGGAATCGGGTCATGTATCAGAATCTGCCCTGGAATCGGAATCGGCCTGGGAATCACAATTTGTTCCGATAACGGAATCAGAATTGACTCCTGAATCGGAATTAGCTTCGGAATGAGAATCCGTTCTTGAATTAAAAGAAGAAGCTTCACTAGCAAAATCAGTCCGGGCATCTCCAGGAGAATGGATCGTTTACAAGTAAATTTTGATTCTTTGCGGCTATCAATACGTAGCATCATTGGATACTAACGTCTATTATATGGAGATGTTGAAACTAAGTCCGATTTCGAAGCCGTTTCTGATTTCGGAGCCAATTCCCGATTCCGGAGCTGATTAAGATTCCGGAACCAATTCCGGTTCTAATTCCAGAGTCGATTCCAGAAATTGATTCCGGACCTGCTATCCGAAATCGATTCCAGACAACTTCGGAGCTAGCCGGAATCGATTCCGTCGAAAATTTCATTCTCCCCATCACTAGACCTTTGACAGCGCCGAATTGATAATGCTCCGCTGGTCCTGAAGTGTGTCCACGTGCGCGCCGCAGCTTGTGAGAGCAGATGAGGCTATTCATCAGCTTCTCTTTCAAGGTGTTAACCTCGAACTATCTCCCACACAACCTCTGCCCCCCCCCATTATTGCAGCCCTTTTCACACACGTGTACCGTGCACACCAGCGCAGATCAAACAAAACAAAATGAAAAAAAAAACTCCTCCACCATAACCTCACTGGACCGTGAATGTGAGAACGAGGGGTGGTGGTGTCCGCACCACCTACTAAAGTAATGTGTTTGCTTTGTTTGATGGATGGGGAGAGGGAGGGGGGTTGTCTTTGGGGTTGGTTCCAACACGAATTTTACACACCGCGGCTGTTTGCACAGCTCGTCCGTCTAGCGATCGTCTCGACTAGATCGATGGGTTTTAGGGGTGTGATCGTGCACAGCGTGTGGTGGTGTTGCGGGTGAGGAGGTCTAGTTGTTAAGGTGGTGGTAGTGGTCCTGTAAGGGGGGGGGGGGGGGGTGACGCGTGAACAAAACTTGCACCACACAGCACACATGGAATCTTGGGAACACATTAACTCATTCCTTAAGGAATACCCACACACACACACATACTTTCCCATGTGGAGACGACGTGACACCGACGACCGACACTGCTGGCGGTGTGGTCCATTGCTTGAGGTTTATATTTCATCGTGCCCGAGACAATAAATAAAACTATATTTAGATAGCTGTTGCGGATTCCGATCGTGCGCGACCTTGTTTCTTCCCCCCCCCCCCCCCCCCCACTCCCATCGGACACGGGGCTCGTCCACTTTTTACAGTACCGCCCTCCTTTTTCCCATTCCAACGTGTGTAATGTCGGTTTTTATTCCCTTCTGTATCGTGATGGGTTGGGTTGGGCTCGCTGGTATATTGGGGAAGAGATAGAGAGAGACTTTGTGTTGGAAAATCTTGCTCGCCCACCACAACATATGGATTTCGATTAGAGGCTTGGTGCAAATTATGGGCGGGTGATGTGTTGTGCTGATAATCGATTGATTGTGGTGACCACTGGTGTGTCCGGCAGGTGACACAGAACGCACTCAGTCTCCTTGAAGAAAGAGAGGGAGAGGGAGAGAGCCCACAAAAGAGCTGAAAGGATTAACATTGATGGAAAGATCTTTAATCAGATCGACAATTCGTTGCTCTTGCTGATCGATCCGGTTCGAAGGACCAAAGTTGAAAAGAGTCGATGTTACACCATGCCATTAAACCCTGAATAGCTTCGACCTTTTTGCGCAATGGCGTTGTCTCTCCGTTGCCAAATTGCGAGAGAGGGTGTGTGAGTCTAAAAGAAGGTGGTGGGTTGGGAGAAGAGAAAAAGAGAGAGGAAGAGATAGAGAGAGAAGGAGAAGGAACCAAGCAGTCTGCTTTCCCGTTCCATTATCGCACCCTCTGTTTGCGATGGGTGTGAAAAGCCAATTTTTTGATAGCGATAATCAATAAAGTAAAATCTATTAACATTCGAGGCAACCATCGCCCCCCCACCCCTCCCCACACCGATTGGGTGGCCAAATGGGGTGTCAAGGGGTGTGTCAGGAGTGTTGTATGCATGCGATCCCGTGTTCCTGTTTTATATTACCCCGTGAGCTCACTTCAGGGCAGCCACGCAGCCACTTTTGCCCCGAAATAGCCCCGGCTGGCCGGCCGCAGTGGTATATTGATTGCTAATTTTGTCGTGCTGGTGTTATGTACACACCCGCGGTGAAGGCGGAGGGGCAATAGTCGGATGATTTGTACGCAAAAAAGGGTGTGAAGTACCTGGGGAGGAAAAAAATAAACGAAGACGTCTGTGCAAATCCTTTCCCTGTTCGTTTTTTTTTTTGGCGTCTGACCGGATAGAGGACGGGAAGGCATCATCGGATGAGGATGATGATGATTCCATTGTAAATGAGACACGGTTCCGTTTTTAGCGTGTGCAACCGGCGATGCTAAATGGCTCCGGCGGTTGGTGGGAATAAAAATTAGGTCGATTAGGTCGACCTTTTCCCCGGTGCATGGATGCTTTGTTTAAAGCTTGATTTGTGTATTTATTCCATTATGGCAAGTTATTCTAGCCTCTCCCGCGGTTCTTGATAAGATCGTGTGCGCTTTTTTCTAGAGCGTCAGCGTCTATTGCCTCGTTTAAGTGTGTTTATTCTAAAGGCAGAGATTTGAAGGAACTGCGTGCGAGAGGAGTGCGATGGTTGTTAAATATTTACGTTTAATAACATTTGAAAGTGAAGCAATCAGCGTGAGACACGCGATATGCTTTGCTATATGCTAAGAGGCTTAGAAATTCCAATATAATGTCTAAAGAAGTAATCGGTTGCATACACCTTGCGATAAGATACACAAAGGGTTGACCGAAATAGCTTATCATTAGATTAAGGGGTTTTTGTATTTTCGCATTTAACCTTGAACATATTATTGGCTTGCAAAAAAAAGACATGCTCCTGAGTGCTGACGGTTGATAAGTTTTGAAAGTATGGCTTTTTTTGTACTACTACTACTTTTTGGCTCAACAACCATTGTCGGTCAAGGCCTGCCTGTATAACTACTTGTGGGCTCGGCTTTCAGTGACTTATTGATATCCCCCCTTAGCAGGATAGTCAGTCCTACGTATGGCGGCAGGGTCCATTTTGGGGCTTGAACCCATGACGGGCATGTTGTTAACTCGTACGAGTTGACGACTGTACTAATAGACCGGCTGACCAGTTACCAATAGCCAAACCAATAGTTAATTTGGGCACGTAACCTAATACGAATTATATCAATCCCTGAAATCGAAGAGTCACGCTATGAGAAATTAATTCTTTATGCTTACCGGTCTTCGAACTGATTACGGAACTCTGGATCTTTTTCTAAACCTGTTCCGTTTATGAAAATGATAATGAGTCCTTAACGGCCCTGGAAGTGATACTGAACTCCAATCGCTCATATATCGGTCCTGGAACTCATGCCTAATCCATACCAGAATCTGGAAATGATTTTGAATCCATTCCGATTTTGGAATTGATACTTAACCTATACCGACCCTAGAACAGATCCTGAACCCATACTGGTCCTGGAACTAACACTGAACCCATACCGGTCCTAGAACTGCTACTGCTACTCATACCTCAGTCCTGGAATTGTTTCCGAAAAATCCCGGTCCTGGAACTAATACTGAACCTATACCGGTCCTTGTATAGGTTAATGATACTGCAACCCATGTTGGTACTGGAACTAATATTGAATCCAAACTGTATCTGGAACTGTATCTATTATCATACAGGATCTAGATTTCATATCGACCCCTTCCGGTTCAAGAACTGATACCGAATCTATACCTGATCTGGATCTGATACTGATGCCATACCAATCCTGGAACTCACATTGATCCCGTTCCGGTCCTGAATGTGATATTGAAACCTGTTTCGGCCCTGGAATTGATGCAGAACCCATTCTAGTCCTTAAAGTGATTGTAAACCTAATACCAGTGCTGGAATTGATATTCCTCATATATAGTCCTCATATAGATGTCCTCAACATTTCCTGGAACCGATACAGTTTCCTATTCTGATCCAACAACTGACACTAGTAACCATTCTGCTCCATGACACATACATTCCCGTCAGTTTTTAGAAATGTTGCGCACAAATTGTGTAAGAATTCGTTCCAAAATAACAAAACATATACTGCACCACTTGATGATCGTATCATCACTCGTACGTACCTGCTCAACCTCAACCCACCCGGATGTTAGTGAACATACGATCCTCTTCTATCGTTTCTGTGTATGTGTGGTTGTGTGCGCGCGTGTGTGTGTTCTTATGTAGGGGACTGTGCCGAATCCGCTTGATATGCAGGGCCTGGTGGTGTGCCACTGCTAATCGCGCGATAGGATTTGATTCGCGTTTTCGACATTTTGCAAATTCATCACAATCGTGTGGTGATGGTTTTTGTTTTTCCCCCTGCGCTACACATACACACATACACCCCGGTTGCAGCAGCACAATTAGCTGCGCCGCGAAGTGTCCGATAATCAGTTTGCAAATACACACACACAAAAAAAAAGGAAATTGGAAGAAACTGTTCGGTTGGGTTAATGAAACGTGCGGGGACAGTCGAGCGTTGAGTGCGTCAGGGTTTTCGTGCACGAACGTCGTCGTCGTCGTCGTCGTCTTCATCGTGCGTTGATAAGGACTTAAGACCGTCGTTTCAATTGCACTGAGGAAGAAGAACCAGCCGACCGGCAGCAGTGGGGCTCCTTCTCAGCTCCATTAATCTTTCTCTTGCGCCCGCTCGGTCGCTTGCTCTCTCTCTCTCCCTCTCTTTGATGGCCCGGTTTTCTTTGGCGGCCAAAAAGTCTCGTGTGTCGTAAAACGGAATTACGCGAAGATAATCGCAATCGCGCACAACACCGCGCGAAGAAGAACGCGCGAGCAAGAAAGTTGTGATTCCATTCCCCTCCGATGTGTCAAATGTCAAGGTAAAAGGTGTTTGCGGTAGAAGATTAATGCTGTATTAGAGTGAGGCCCGTGCGTCCGCCCGCCATCCCTCTCTCGGCAGTGTGATGTGTACTAAAGTGCTGTGTGTGTTTTTTTCTTCTCTTCAAATGCTGATTGTTTGTGCCAACTGTGCGTAAATCACAAAGTGCGAGCAAAGTTGTGCGCTTTTTTTAAATAGAATTCCCCAACCTGTGTACATCAGCCGCAGTGCATCGAACATTAAGTAATCTAAAGTAGCGAACACAGACTCACAACACAATACCTCCCACTGGCTACGGATAGGTGATTAGGAGCTTGTGGCTTAGATTAGGATCAGTGCATAATTTTACTGCCTCTACCCGCTTTTGAATAGTTCGATTGTGTTGATTAGCGGTGGAAAACAACAACAAAATCCCTGCCGACTAAACAACATGCAAGTAGAGAGTGTGGGGGTCGGTTATTGATCGACGATCATCGTGCATTTCGTAAGTGAAGAGATCCTTTCGAGATGTGAGAGTATGTTTATGGAACATTTTTCATCTCAATCAAGTTGTTAATAATGCCTTAATTTCTGTTCTAAATCTAATCTATCTTGAAAAGATCCGTTTTGACTCGTTTTTTTAAATGAATTCTGCTACTGCATGTGCGCGAACTTGAACGATCCTGCTTGTTGTCGTCGCCCGGGGGTTCGAATAGAAGTCTCCCGGTAGTCTGCTGCATCGGTAAAACGATTGGGTTGGGGAGTCGCCGGTCTGTGATAAAGACCAAACCCATTCAACAAGTCTGCCAAGCGACTCAAAAAAAGGGAAAGGGTTTTTTGATAAGAGACGAAGATATGTGGTGGGGACGAAAGGAGGGAGTTGTTGTGGGAGGGAAAGTGAAGTTGTTTGAGAATTGATGATACGAAAGATAAGCATTAGTCGGCGCGAACTTATCAGCTTCATGTGTGTGTGTATGTGTGTCTTTAAACGTGGTATAGGGAGGTGATAGGAGCAGCACCACAGACAATTAGGTAGGTTGAGGGGTAAGCGAGAGAAGATTTTTGACCGCAGAGTCCACTCTGTGTGCGGCTCTGCTCCGCTCTGTGTCCTTATCGTGTTGGTATCAGGGTTCGTCACTCGCTGTCTATCGTTCGTACGCGCTTGATGGGCTTTGGGAGGGGCGGGGGGACGTATGTAGATATCGAGTGGAAACACTGCTGCCCAGGTAGTGTCGGTGTGTGTGTGTGTGTGTGTGTGGCTGTGTCACAGCAAAGTCTACTACCTAGAACGTACAGTGCTGCGCGAAATTGTAGAACAGCTGGTGCTGGGGGGAATTCTTTCTGCACAGACACTTTGTTTTATCAGGTGCGGCAGAGTAGTGCGATGATGATGATGCACCGTGCTGGAAATGTGGCAGGAAAACGCAGCAACGACATCCGCCTGCAGAGTCGTGCAAAAACGAGGGCAAGGACCTTTCGAGGTTATTCGAGGTGGCGAAGCTGCATAGCTTGTTTGTGACAAGGGAAAGTGTGTCTATTTGGAGAGTTACTTTGGAGAGTTCCAGTTGTTCAATTTGAACACAATTTTAGCCACTGCTGGTGTGTTGCATTGTTCTAGAAGATCTTTAAGCTTTTGGTCTCGAAAGTACAGAACAGAATTCCAGAATTCAAGAGATCTTCTGGAAGAGATATTCCAGAATTGTTTGGAACTACAGCTGGACTGGAACAGGGTCCTACTGAATTGATTTTGCTTCACCTTACTAACCTCATCTGACTCATCCTCCAATGTCCAAATGTACCTGTGCGTGGTGGCGAGTATTTCGTAAATAGCTCAAAATATATTCATTAATTAAAAATTCATAGCGCTGACGGAGATACTCGTCAACCCTATCGGCAGGACGACGATACGCACACACAGCCGCACACTCCCCTATGAGCATAGTTTCACAATATTCAGCAATTATGCAGCAGCACCGTTCGTCGCCGTTGTCGTCTCCACATCGGTCGTCAAATGCCTATGCCAAATGCGTTGGTCAACGAAGACGGACGACCACGACGGCGGCGGCGCTTGGGGGAAAAGCATTGGCGTGTTGCGTTTAAAGCACCCATTCAGGCACGAACCAAAACCAGGCAAAAAAAGGGATAAATAGTCGCAATTTTCTTGTACACCACCACCAGAGCGCCAGGGTGGTGGGGTGCCAGATTGAGGGGAAGGATGCCGCGCGGAGCCGGGGGTATATTGCGTCGTTCTTTTTTACAATACACACTCAACGAACAAAAAAAGCCAAACTCCGCGTGCTACGAGAATATATCACTGCTGCTGCTGCCGGCCGGCTGGTTGGTCGGTCGGGTCTCCCCCCCTCCCTCGGTATATGTGTGACTGTGTGCGCGAGCCGAAATTGCGCGTCTTTCGGTTCTCGCTCACTTCCTTCCTTGGTGCGGCTCGCAGCTGGACGGGTTGGGTGGGTTCTAGAGTTGGAGTTTTGACCATTTGAAAATGATTTGATCCCAAAAGGGAGTCGAAGGGGAGCATAGTGCGGGGAGAGAAGAAGTCTGTTTTAGTATGTGTGTGTGTGTGTATGGAGTGAGAATACGATTGCAGCCCAGATGCGCGCGCGTTAGCTCTCTGGTCTGTGGGGCACACGGTTCCTCATATTCGTCGCCGCCGCCGCAATGTTTGTCATACGGGTAGGACCTTTCTAGAAGACTGACAGATGTTTTGGGGATTGTGCTGTGCCAGTCCCTCCCTCCTCAATGGAAAAGCGTGTGAAAATGTTGTTATGATGTTTCTGCTTCTAACAGGCGTTTTTGGCTGTGTGAAGGCGATGATCACTTTATTGCGATTTATTTAATGTTTGGAATGTAAAATGGCCTCTATTTTATTTTGAACAGTTTGCTATCATTGTGAAATGGGCTTATTTTGAAAATAAACTTTTTTTTAAATTTCAATTTATATTTGCTTATGTCAAAAAGTGTGCACCTCTGCATACAATTGTGAAGCGCACTGTAATCGATGTTGTCCTATTACTTCTCCTACAAACGCCGCTCATTCGTACTACACAGAGGTGTGGTGTGTGTTGATAAGCTGCAAAAGCCGCAGAAAGGAATCGCAAAAACAAAGAAAATCAAAAACTGCCTTATTTTGTAGTTCTCTTTGTTGGTAGTAGTGCTCTTTGGAGTGCACCCACGACTCCGATCCGACTCCGGCTATCGTTAGTCCGACTCCGACTCTGGAAAAATCCGAACCACTAGTTCCGCCGCGAGTTGGAGTCATCCGGAGACGCCTGGAGACGCCCGGAGTCGTTTGGAGTCGGAGTCAGAGTTGGAGTCGGAGTCAGAGTCGAAGTCGGAGTTGGAGTCGTCAGACTTTGGTCGACTCCGATGGACTATGGACGACTCCGAATGATACCGACTTCGAACGACTCCGGGTGACTCCAAACGACTCCGAGTGACTTCGAACAATTCCGGGTGACTCCAAACGACACCAGACGACTCCGACTCCAAACGACACCGGACGACTCCGGATAACTTCGGGTGATTCCGGGCGATTGCGAATGACTCCGGATAATGCTGGGTGTACCTACTATCCGGTGTCAGTTCCGAAATTATTCGACTTAGGATTTTTGCCAACTTTACCCATCACTAGTTGGTAGGCATTTTATTACAACACCACCCGCCAGAGCCGACTAACTGAGGACCACCGAATCTTATGCGCTTAAAAGCAGCACACCCAACAGACCTCCCCAATCATCTGTTGAGACGGTCAAAGTGATAGTTGTTTTAAAGCATACAAAAAAGTTGAAAATATTAAACCGAAAAGTTGTAAACAATATTAAAATAAAAGCCTCGCTTTATTCCGTGAGGTCTCTGCAATATCACCCTTTGGTTAAATCTCGACGCGTTGTGGGTTGAGATATTCCCGTCGCGGGTTGCATTTGCTTGTTCCACCGGCCCGTTCCGAAAATGCGATCAAGTGTGCAATGAATAATTATTAAATGCGCGTGTGCGTGGTTGTTGGTGGTTGTGGTGCATCGCCATGCATCGGCAGCAGTTGCGTTGCGTTGCTGCACTACCAGGTGGTCGGGATGGAATGGGTAGAAGAAGGGAAATAATAAAAGAGAGAGAGAGGGAAGGATCATCTTTATAACGGCAAAAGGCCCGGTGTACAAGGTATGAAGGAGAAACAGGGGACCCAGGGGACAATAAAGCTGCTACACATATGATAATGATGGTGATGCTCTCGAGTTTTGATTGCACACGGCGTTTGTCGCGTTGCTCTTGACAAGCACCGCCCACCATCCCCCGTTGAAAGCGTTCTCGTTGTGCGTGGGCTGATAAAGGAGATGAGGGTGGTGAGAAGGACGGGGGGCGGTGTTGGGCTTTTGTTTCTGTTGTCAATTAAAGCGGGCAAGATGGACCGATCCGAGCCGATGACGTACGTTTGGCGCGCGGATTCGGTTCCGTGATGCGCGAAGCGCGGACACAGAATGTCAATCTGGGCAACAACTTCCATCCCTCTCCTCCTTCCTCTCCAAAATGACGATCGACAATGGTGATGATGGACCGAAATTGTGGGGTGAAACAATCGGCAGCGGGTGGGTGGGTGGTGGTTGTGTAGTAAAACCCGCGTGTGCGTTCTTTTTTCCGTTCTGTTTCGAAGTTTCGATCAACGCAACAACGGAGAGGGGGAAGGGGAGGGGAGTGTCTCCTGATGAATGTTTACTGATCGTCTTCATGATTTGCCTACGTGTGTGTGTGTGCCTGTGTGCTGCGTATAATTTATCGGTTCCAGTTCGGTGCGACTCGTATGTGTGTATGTGTGTGTGTATGTGGAATAAATAACGTTTCCAGCCATGCTCGCGCTTCCCAGGCCGGGCAGGAGAATGTGTACCATTATTCAACCGTGCAAAGCGGGGGGAGTTGTGTTGTGTTGCGTCTAACACAGCTTGGTGGGGAGAAGTTGTGAGGAAGTAGGTCGGGTGGAGGCAATGATACACGGGGCTTTTGTTGCTGTTGAGAAGGAAGATAATAGCAATTGTTTTGATAAACAACAAATTGAGCAAATCTAGCTGAAGCCGGGATTATAATTTGCAAGAAAATCGGCAACGATTTATGGTAGAATGAATATGAAACGTTCGTTTTTTTTTTGCTAGGAATGTGTACCGTGCACTATGATTCACTTTGTTTTTGCTGTCTATGGACACATTTATAAACTGTCTCGTTTTGTTTGTGTAAATAAAAAAAAAATGTGTTGATTATATATTTTGGAAGAGTTGTACAAATAAACATTTGGTTGTTTATTTATGTTACGGCGACAGCCGTTCTTTTTTTGTACTCAAAGCAATTCCTCAATTCAATGCCTTTTTTTCTAATGTCTCTTCTTTCCCGTCTTTCCATTGGTCTACTGTAGCAATGCATCGGTCGGGCTGGATGCAGCCTTCACACCCCGGCAACCCTGTCACCAGTGTAAACGGTAAACGGTTTGCGAAGCAGCGGAACGCTGGTAGTGCCATCAACACCACCACTATCCTCGGTAGCAGCTACTACGAGGCGGTCACAGCAAACACCAACACCACTATCTGTCCAACGGCCGCCACTGTCGCCGTCAACGCAGCCGCCATCAACGACGATGATGCATCGCAAGAAGCGAAAGTGTAAACTTTCCTCGTGAACAACTTATATGTGTGCCTTATCTCATTGCTAAATACACACACACAACCTACAAACTCACACAAGCTATAACTACACGTCCTGAGTGTCCTGTTAATCCTGGGACGAGTTAAAAAACCGAACGCGCACAACATACACCCATACTTACCCTATCGTCAGGCGCAGCAACATCCGCAACATTGAACCAGTCTGCAAACAAAGCTACAGAAAAAAACTATCCAGTTTTCATCAACAACCAACTACTCCTTGCTACAGTCCTTCCAGAACTGTGGATAGTTGTAAAACCCAACTCCAGAGCCAAGGCGAAGAGAAAGAGAGAGAGAGCGGAAGAGGAAAAAAGGCAGAAACAATCAACCACAACCACCAGCCAGTCAATCAATCACCGCAAGCGCGTCCTAGCGGGACGAATCGTTTCCTCAGGATCGGGAAGGATAAAGAAAGGAAAGTACGACGAAACGCGCGCAGTCTTTCCTCCCATTATACTCCAACGAAACTGCACACCTTTCCGTTCGGTGTGCATCATCATCGCCCTGGTGTCCTGGTGCGGTGTGTCCTGGGCTCTCCGGATTTATATACAAATTTACATTTGTAGTTTTATATTTTAAACAAAATCTAAACCTTAACACACACACACACCGACACTCGACGCTTCTCGAGCCCAGTGCAAATCTTGCTGTGAACGCGTGTCTGCGTGTGCTGCGTGCGTATCCTTTCACGCGCACCGGAAGGAAGCAATCAATTAGGCGGTGGGGACAGGTTTCGGCTGCTCCAGGCCACTTGTGCAGTGTGTTTGTGTCTATACAGAAGTACAACGAATTTCGAATTTGGACGTGTGAAGCGCAGCACAACACACAACCCCCCTGTTGGAGTAGAGCGTAACCTTTGGAAGAAGGAAGAGCAAGCGATACGGTGGAGATAGCGGGAGATAGAAGGAGAAGAGAGCGCATACAAATAATAATAATAATAATAATATTAACCCGGTAGTACAACAAACGCTTGTCGTAGACAGGTGTGATTAGTTTGTAAAAACGTAAAAAAGCAACTCATGCAGATTATATTCACATCGCCATACGATTAAGAACGAGAGAGAGAGAGGGGGATCGAATCCTCGAAGGAAAAATCTACAAAGATAAGGAACGCACGAAGAAGAAGAAGAAGGAGAAGAGGATCACAGCCTTCCGGTCTGTTTGCTGTAAGACAGTAAGCAAGTGGAAGAGAACCGAAGAGAACCGAAGAGAGAGCAAGACGATCCTAATACACTTCCACCGTGGTTGTAACCGCCGTTAGCCCGTCTTTTTTGTTACGTGCTTCCTTGTGCTTCCTTCTGCCGTCATTGCCCGAGGGTCGTTCATTGTACATGCGTGCATGAACGGTGCATCAAGCGACGAGTACTCTGGTGCTGCTGCATGCAACGTCGAGGGTCGTACTCACTGGCCCCAGTAGCAGCGGCGGAAGTGTTTGCATAGCAGAGGAAACGAACGGGAAACGACCGTAGGAGGGGACATAACGAGAGACACCATACACACACACGACGGGGTGCGGTGGAGTGTAGTAATGGAGGAATCGCAACAGACGACAGCATCGCAGGCGGAACAGCAGCAGAAGGAACAGCAGCAGCAGCAACCGTCACAGCCGGCACCACCGCCCCAGCAACAGCAGCAGGGCTTTGGGACGTACATTGCGCTGGAGGACAGTACCGGGCCGCCGACGCTGGTGGACGAGCTAGCCTTCGAGAAGGATGACATCGTGCACGTGTGGATGCCGACGGTGACCAAACCGCCGACCAGTACGGCGGCCGAAGGTGAAGGTGGACCGCGCGTCGCCTGGTACAAGGCCACCAACGCGCGCACCAAGCAGACCGGCTACGTGCAGTGTAAGTTGAAGATCATTTCCGGTGGTGTGGTGTGCAAGGGAAGGGAAGGACTGAATTAGATTCTAACGCCTGAGGGGTGTGCAGGTCCGTGTCAGGTAGAAGGGGCTTGAGTCGTGGGGTCTTTGCGTTACTAGAGCGTTACTGTTTCACTGAAAAAAGTTTAAGATGGCAGAATGTCTACCGATTACCGATTTGTTTTTTTTTACATCAAAACCCGCTGTACTAAATTTTTCTAAATTAACTTTCTTTTTTTTTTAGTGAGCAAACTCTCGCCGCTGGAAAACATTGACCCCGTTGTGTACAGCGGGGGCACAGCGCGCCAGTACATCGGTACCGTTCCCGCCGGTACCTGCGTGTCCATCGGTTGCGCTTGCGTTGCCGGTGGTCTGCAGCAACAACAGCATCAGCATCAGCAGCAGCAACAGCAGTCACAACAAACCGCGATCTCTGACGCCTTCGGTGGGCTGCGGCTAGGCAGCGGCGGCACCACACCGGGCACCACCGATACGACCGGGTCCAATGCGGAAGAGCTCTACGTGAAGTGCGTAACGCCCGCCACGGTGCTAAAAGATCCAGGTAAGATTACAGCACCACCACCAACACCTCCACTGAGGTGGGAGCAGTAGCAGTAGTAGTAGTAGCAGTAGAGGATGAAAACGACCCCCTACGCTACATGCTCTAACATGCGTGCAATGGATGGGTGATGTTTGTGCAGAGAGAAGCTTCTCTTCTTTTGGTTTGTTCGTTTGCTAGGAAGGCTGTTGTTGGGTTTGCCATGCCTTTTTGTGTTTGCTGCCCGGCTGGCTGCGTGCCTTGTTCGGAAGTGGCTGTGGTTTGTTCCTTGGCGAAGAAAGATGGCTGCTGTTGGTTTTGTTTGTGTTTTTTTTTGTGCTGTTATAGATCCAAACATCTCAGACATGCCTCTTAGCACTCGAAAACACCCCCTTTATGAAGAAAGGTTAAATCTAACTTAGTACCTAATGTTTCTTGATAATCACACAACCGATCACACACGGACGGACAAACGCCATCATCAGCTTCAGTTTGAGATTTTGTTGAAAAATCTATCAACAACTCCCCTCACACTCACGCTCAGTTAGTTACATTTTTATTATACTCATCATCAACCATCATCATCCATCATCATCATCTCATATTTTCATATTCTGTGCACAATCATACTCACCAATCTAACCATGTGATAGCAAAATAATCCAAATTCCAAAACTCTGCTAACTGCAAAATACACTGCAAATATACTTACTCACTCTTGTCAGCTTTTAGTAACATTTGTTTAAACAAAAAACGGAAGCGTGAGCATATTCTGTTTGCTGTGTATGGTGTGCCCCACTGGAAAATGCATTTCCCCCTCCACCTCTCCCTAGTGTGTCCGTGTTGTCACACACACACACACATGCGACGAACTGTAATATCTACTTATTCGGCAGATTGTTCCATGTACAATTCCCCCGCTTGTTTTATCCGTTTTGCGTTTTGTTATGATTTTGTTGTTATTTAATCGGGTAAAGTTAGGGTTTTTTATTTGAAAGGTCTACATACGGTAATACTGTATTGTACGAATGAAGTTGCAAACACGAAGCGTGAAGCGCTTGGTAGGGATGGTCTTTTCTCTTGGTGCATAAACGATCTTTGTTGTTTGTTGTTTTTCAAACACGATCGTCTACTTATAGCGTTTTGTTCCCTTATATTTGCTCTTTGTTTTTATGAGATAAAATTTAATATACTTCTGTTGTTTATTTTAATATCTTTTGTCCATTAATTTATAGTTTTTACGCGTTGCTGCGGCTTTAAAGCAATTTTATTTCCTTCCGTTTATCTTCCCCCCGAACAATTATGCAAGTTTTGTGTTTAGTATCATGTGCAATGATAGGGTTTCCATTGGTTTCTTCTCCCCCCCCCCC
>KB666509.1:6395860-6406811 GCA_000349065.1 Anopheles quadriannulatus | reverse complement strand
GAGAGAGAGAGAGAGAGAGAGAGAGAGAGAGAGAGAGAGAGAGAGAGAGAGAGAGAGAAGGAGAGATTGTGTGAAGGCGGAGGGAAAAAGGTAAAAACTTAATTTTCCCATTTTGTCAAATACCTCTATACAAGAAATGCGCATTTGTTGGTTCTCAGTTTCGTTAGTAAGAGTTTTGCTGCTGTTTTTTTGTGTTTTGATCCCTAGTAGCAGTGGTAGTAGTAGTTGTGTACGTGTACCACCTATTCCGCTACTTTTTACCGTAAAACGGGAGGGTCGACAGAAAACAAGGATAATAGGAAAGGCAGACTCAACACATATAAAATAAACACACACACACAAAACAAATAGTACTCGTGTAATCTAAGTTGCAGTTTAGGGATAAGTTTCTTTTTTTGCTAAATGTATGTGATCGAAGAGCGAGGTGTGGGTAGCAGGAAGATGATAAACAGTACAAGCTATACATTGGGGGGAAGCAGAACATTTATGCAGAAAAGCAGCAGCAGCACACCATACGGGGTGTAACAGTGGTCTATAGTTAGCGCTAGGCATCTGTTTTAGGCGATGAATTATGTTACAAATGAATTTAACCACACACATACACACACACACACATACACTTACATAACAAACAGAAGCATAAGATTTATACATAGCCACATTTAAAGGAACTAACATAGTACATGCATGCATATAGAATACTTGAGAGAAAAACGGAATTCTCGTTTCATATTGTTTGGGCCGATCAGTTTATATACATTAACAGCAGCAGCTTGAGTTTGGATATGATTGGTTGTTTTTCCTAAAATTTCCTCGATTTAGGAGTAAAATTTGCAAAAAAAAACAAGAGTCGAAAACAACAACACCCAAAATAAAAATGGCTTGTTTAAGGGGAAAAGAAATTGTTAAGAAAAACAAAACAAAACACACATACACACTAGGGTAACAAATATATAAAAAAACAAACAAACAAACAAAAAGGACAAACTCACATAAAATACACTAACAAAGCAAAACAAACATACAAATAGGACAGAAACACATAAACAAATACATTAACTAAGTAAAACAAACCAGACAGGACAACCACATAAACAAATACACTAAACAAAACAAACAAATTGCAATTAATTGTGATGCACTTGTGGTGGGAAAGGAGGGAGGGGAAGAATTGTTGTAAACACGGGTAGAGAGAGAGAGAAAGGTGGAGAGTTGTAGTAGGAAGGATAGGGAAGAAACTGGTTAAAGCTGTGCGGTTTAGAATGATGCTAGACAGTTTTTGCTCGTAGGGTAATGAGTAAGGACCATTCCCCCAAACTCATAAGTTTATGTATAATGCACACTTACACACACACACACACACACACACACGAGCACGCCTGAAACTACTCGTAATGGTCGAAAGTGCATCTGTCGAATTTTATCTTTAACAACCTGTATGTGTATGTTGCTGCACAGATAATTGTATGTCTCTCTCACTCACTCTTTTTCTCGCCTGCTTAGATCTTTTCTTTGGGGAGTGGTAGTGGATTTGGGGGACGGCGGAGAACAGTGAAGCCACACACTTTTGGAAAGTTTCAACTTTTGCCGTCAATTTTGTGCATATATAGGAAGAGTAGTAGAATAGTACGTTAACACATGGCGTTAACACGATTGAAATACTCTCAATCATTGGAAGATATGCAACACACGGGTGTGTGTCTGTGTGTGTGTGATTTGTGTAGCATGTTCTATAAAGAGGTTTGGAAAGTAGAGAAGAGTATGCACTTGTAAAGCCAACGGTAGAAGCTTTCCTTTTTAAATCTTATTACAGCCAAGCGACGTGTGATAATACGCGAAGGTTTTGTTCTATTTTGCTTTTGGGCATTGTTTTATAACAATGAAAATATTAAAAAAATAGGCACTGTTTGTTGTCTTTTATCCTTCCTCTATATTGAGTGACAAACAGAAGGAGAGAGTGGCACTTTCCTTTCGTGCAGTACTTTTAACCGCTTCCTTTGATTGCACAGCAGCAACATGCCAAACCGAATGTTCTTCGTCTCTGTGGTTACTGTTTTTTTTTGGTCAACCACCGAAAGGATGTTGTTCTCGTATCTTTGTACAATGGGAGCTACTACTGCGGCTGGTTCATACAAATGATTGTTGTGATAAAATAAGAAGATAAAAACACAAACACTTACAGACACAAATATACACAGAAACAAAACGAAAAAAAACAGGAAAAGAAGCAACATTTTGCAAACACATACATCCCTAGCATGGATAATGAAGAAGAAGCGTACGGCACTGATAGAGAGAAAAAAATCGGGCGAAAAGAAAAACAAAGAAAAGAACGTAAGAGTAATCAAAAACGTAACGTAAACCAATTCCTTCCGGATGCGCCAAATGAAACCGCTAAATGCGGAACAAATTACTACTACTACTACTACAACTACAAGTACTAACTAACTAACTAACTATATCCCCCGGAAAGAGCACCACACCACAGTCCTGGAGCAATGAAAGCAAAACAGAAGAAGAAAAGAGAAGAAAACACAACACTTAAAATAGTAATGCTAAACACAGCTTAAGATGGACAAACACAGAAGAAATTTTTTTTGCACATGTGGTCTAATAGAGAGTAGTAGTTGTAGAAAGCAGAAAAGCATAAAACAAATCATCAATATTGATATACTCACCCAGGAAACAAAAACATACATACAAAAGGACGAACAGAGATGAAGAAGCGCAAGACCAGTTTATAGAGGAGACCGTTGTGAATCGTACCGAAAATGAGATCCGTTGCTGGTTATGTGCTTTTTTTTTATTAAAAGGAAACAATGGGTAATTTGTTAAACCACAACTCTAAACCAGAGTTGTCCCGCCCACCACACACACGCGCGAGTTGCAGACAAACAAACAAATGGTGGGAAAAAGGGGGAAAAGAAGTATAAAATTGAAGAAAAACAAACAAACAGCCGCACACGTGCGAAAGGCGTGAAAAGTTATTTTGTTTTGTTTTTGTCGATGAGTGGAAATACAAAAAGAAGAAGAAAAAGAAAAGAAAAAAGCACGTGTGAAAATGCATGATGAAAATACAAAAAATACACAAAAGAGCAGAAAAATTGCAGAAGATAGAACCACAACAGTAGAGATGTGTGATGCAAAAGAAGGAAAGGAAGGAAGTGAGAAAATAAATGGTAGGCAAGAATGGAATGGAATGGAAGCAGTTGAGTAAAACAACAAATTAAACAACAAATTAAAGATTAATGTGATTGTATTGTACATAAATTTGTATTATATAAAGCGAATAAGAAAATGTGAAATAAGAAAATCCAACAAAATTAATGAGCGTACACCGCTGGTGTTATGGTTTTTTTTTTATATTTCTGTCCGATCGATATCCGAAAGCGATAACAATTGTAACTTTACTTTCTCTTTAGTTTAAATATTTAATTACGAATGTCTAATACGTTGGAATGTTGGTTCAATTGCAACTTTAGTTTCGTTCGCAGATAATCTCCACCGCGTTTGGTTCCATCAGGATGGGTTCCAGGCAGCGCAGCACGGCCGAGCCAAGGATTTCATCGAGCAGGACATGAATCAGACTGAAAGTAGTGTGCAAAAACAAAGAAAGATTGTAATATTGCAATTAAACTAATTAACCCCTTTTGCATACTAACTTTTCATCGCTCACGAACCGCCACAGGTTCATCTGCAGGTAGTGCGCATCGACCTGTATCTGCTGCAGCCCGTACCGGCTGAACGTGCGCAACCGCACGCACTCGAGCAGTGTCTTCAGACAGATCTTGATGATGCCGGTAATGATGGACACCTTCGAGAACTCAACCGGGGCAAAGATTTCGATCTTTTCCGAAAACAGTCGCTGCATGTTCGACACGAAGCTGCTGTCCAGCTGTGACTGCGGCGTGTACGTCGACCAGGTCGACCGGAACTGCGACTGCTTCGAGGCGGCAATGCTGAAGTGCGTCTTGCGGCTCGAATCGCTGCTCGCCGTCGTACGCGATCCGCCGTGCTGCGTCACGCTGCTATCGTACAGCTCGCCGAGCACGGCCTCGATGGCGGATATTTCCTCCACCACGCGCTTCATGACGGCCCGCACCGAGCGCGGCTCGAGACAGTTGAGCCAGTCGCGCGTTTCCACACTTTTGCGCAGCATCTGCGACAGGTGCAGACCCTGCAGACGTACGTACGAGTCGAGCAGCAGCTGGGCGGAATCGCGCATCTCCGTGCAGAGTTCCGATTCGTGCACGAGTGTGCCGCTACGCTCCGCGTCCAGGTTGTACAGCTCGTCGACCAGCGAGGTAAGCGCGTGCACACCGGCCCGATCCATCTCCAGGCAAACCTTCGACAGCACGAGCAGCAGGGTCGGTGGAGCGGTGGAACTAACGGTCCCGTACCCATTGACCGTGGTGCAAAAGTGGCGCAGGAACGCGACGAGCAGATTCTCCCGGATGCCCTCAATGCACTGGATGCCCTTGGGGTCACCTTTCAGGTTGAAGGACCATTCGGGCTGCAGGAAGATGAGCAAGTCCTGCATCAGTCCCTTCACCTTCTCGATGGTGGAGATGTACAGGTTCGAGATGAGCTCGCGCAACGGTGTGGTCGTGTGGCCACTGGCGCTACCCTGTCCACCGGCTGCCCCTGACTGGGAGGAGGAGGATGTAGCGGCAGTACCTGCTGGGGCTGTATTGGCCGAGCTCACCAGCGCCAACCGTACCGAGCTGAGACTGTCCGCGAAGTGGTCCTTCAGCGAGCGCATGTGCGTTTGGCAGAGCTGTTGCGCCGCGTTCACGATTATGTCAATGCCCGACTTGCTCATGTCGACCGCACGGCAGAGCGTTCGCATGGCGGTCATTCGGCGATGCAGTCGGTCCAGCCCGCGCAGTATGATCTGCGAGTCGCCGTGGCCAATCTCCAGCTCTGCCCGGTCCTGCACCAGCGCCAGATACTCGTCCACGTTGCGGTTCACGAACGCGTTCAGATCGATCCGGGCCGTCTGCTCAAAGTCATCCGCCTCCTGCTCGAGATGCTTGGTGAGAAACATGTCACTGTACGAGCTAATTACCAGCGTCAGATCTTTCAGGAATCCCTCGATGCCCAGGTCAATGAACTCGATCATATCGCGATCGGTTTGATCCTGCAGCACGACAATCTGCTCGTGCAGTCGCTTCGAGGCACACTCGAGCATCTCCTTCGCGAGGGACGACGGGCGTTCGCCGAGCTGCAGCAACAGTTCGCCGATTTCCGTGAGCGATTGGGCCGATTTGCCCGTCTGGCGGAACTCGCCCTTCAACCGCTCCTTCAGCTCGTCCAGTATCTTTATGCAGTCCTCCTGTATGCCCTGGAACGACGGCTGCTGGCCGTACTGTTGCAGCACTTTCTGGGCGTGCGAGTACTCCTGTACCGCCTGCTGGTAATTCTCCTCCTCGATCAGCGTCTTCAGCTTCGCCGGCAGGGAGGAAAGAAACTGTAGCTTCTTCAGCAGCTGGTGCTTGCCGGACAGGCGCGTCAGCTGGGAGCGCGTTTCCTGCAGCGTGTCCGTAATGCGCTCGCTAAACTCGGTGATCGAGTTCATGTTTGCCATCAGCAGGTTCATTTCCGTTTCCATCGACTTGAAGTCGGATTTCATCTTGCGGATGGTGTCGGTGGCCGAGATGAATTTGTTGTAGTTTTCGTACACGAGCGTTTGCATGTCGCTGTGGAGTGTTTGCGTTTGGCGCACGATCGTTGCCTCAGTGTCCATGATTTGCTTCAGCGAACATTCCTGCGAACATTGGCGGAAGGGGTGATGTGTAAGTGGCTAATGAGCTAATGGAATGTGGCGGTACGCTAGCTGCGACCAGCTGTTTACCTTGAGGAGCTTCTGCAGATAACGATCCGCATCGAAGGACGAGCCGTCCATATCGTACGGATTGCTTGTTTTGTCCCCCATTGTGGGAATGGGGCAGGATTTAATTATTATTTTGTGCAATAATTACAATGAGCTGATTTTTTATGAACAAAATAGGGGAATGGCTCACAAGCAACTGACAGGACGTACGTGGACAAACGTCAACCATTGTTTACATCTGAAATGAAAACATTCGCCACAGGGTGTCTCCGACCAGTTTGTGTAAAGATTTTGAGCAATTTTTTTAAAGAAAAATATATTTATTAGAATTGATATAGAATTTTTAAAATCAAAGAAATAGATTACGTATAGAAATTGTGTTGTAAACATATTTCGAAATTATTTCCATCTTAGAAAAAATCAATCTCAATAAGAATTGCTCAATAAAGTGAGCAACAAAGAAAGAAGCTGGACTATCTTGGAAAAGTCCTTATTTTATACACATTAAAATCTTTAAATTATTTAGTTAACGAAGGTTTTGATGAATATATGAATAATATTAGGTTGTTGAAATTGATGCATTGATTAAATTGTAGCATATTCATCCATCATTTTTATTCCTCTTTTTACATAATTTATCTATACGAAAGTCCACAAATAGTCACGGTTCGTTACTGCAAAGTTTAAATGATGTAAATTGTACAGTTTGTGCACTTTGTCACCAAAACGTGTCTCGTGGCTGTGCAGTAACGGCTTTCTCTAGCAGCTTGCGTAACAGCATGCGTATATCATATTTCTCTTTTCCCTTGGCCTTGAAAAAAAAAAGTTTTTACGCGGGGGTTAGGGCTACAAATTGCACAAAAGCTTAACACATTGTTTGCTAGTGCCCCTACCGATTAGCAGCCGGCAACCACAACTAGTGATGGGAATAATGAAGTTTTCGTCGCAAATTGATTCCGACTAGCTCCGCAGTGTTCAGGAATCGATTTCGGAATCAGTTCCGTAATCGACTCTGGAATCGACTCCTGGAATCGGCTCCGGAATCGACTCCGGAATCTGCTCCGGAATCGACTCCGGAATCGGCTCCGAAATTGATTCCGAACACGGAATCGGAATCGGGTAGGTCCGATGCCGAGCTCCCACCACTAACCACAACAGCGTTATTTTCAAATCGAACAATTGCGCAAATGCTGATCAAAACATTCGCTTGCGCGCGCCTAAGCGCATACACAGTCAGCATGCTTTGCGATGAAATGCACCCCCCACTCCCTGCATCTCCCTCCAATCAGCCCCGGGAACAAACATCGGCCAGACAGTTAGCGATGTGCTCTTTCTATCTATCTTTTCCACCATTATTTCAACCCCTTTTTCCACAACATTGCGCAGGTGAGCTGGGGTGTAGAATTGTGTGCGTGTGTGTGAGTAAGAGGGAAGAGCCGAGAGTGTGTTGGGTTGGGTCGGTGCGAAGGTCCGAAGCGCTACAGACTGTAACGCGTGCACAAGTCATCCGCGAACCATTGTCCGGTGTAGACACACGGCGTGCTTTCTGTGGGCCCGGTTCGCGCCAGCGTCTGAACAAAGTTAAACACCGGCCGTCGTCCGTTGGGTGAGGGAGTTTTTTCGGGCGTTTGAAGTGGTTAATGTTACGTTCCGTATGATCGGAAGTGAAATGTGAGTGTCTGCTGTGTGGTGTGGATTTTATTTTCGCTTCTCGATGTTGGTTTTTTTGATTATGGTATGTGAAGTGAAGACCTGACCCCTGAGTACACCGGTCGGCAAAAAGGAAATTTTATACCACGTGAAACCGACAAAGTGCTAGATCCGGAACAGCCCGAAAACAGGAAAGAAAGCAGGGTTCAATGGTTCTGCAAAGCAAAGTGTACATTTAATAACAGAAATCCCTAGACAAGCTCCAGCTCTGTAATGGATCGCTTTATCAGTTGTGTCGGTATGTGAGAAGTTGTGGCCGCTTATCAAGCCAAATAAAAAAAACCCCTGTATGCAAAAAGGTGAAGTTAAGTGCGCAGAACCTTCCCTTTCCGTGAAGAAACCCATACACCGCACTGATAAGGATTCGCTCTCGTGTTCGTGTGGAGCAACGCGAGGGTGAAACGAGAACACGTGCAACGACGGTTTTGCCCGCGGCTGGGCCCCATTGGTGTGTGGATCAAAGCATAAAAGCATAAAAGTGTTTGCACGTGTGCGTGTGTATGTGCGTTCATGTGTATCTCAGTGTGCAGGTTGATGTGCGTTTGCACACGAACATGGGGGGCGATGATCGAACCCCTATTTTGCTGTTGTTGAAAACTGACAATCACTCGACCGAACAAGTGCCTTTCATTCAACGTTCTAGCGGACGGTTGCATTTTAAAGTATGGGGGCAAAACAAAGCACATACACACAGGTACAATTTCAACCCCTTAACAAACGCCAACGTCAGCGGAAGAGGGCAAAATAAGGGAGCGAAAAAGAGCGAGGGATAGAGCGATCGGTTGAACTGAAGCTTTCTCAAATCGGATGTACGCGATCGCGGAGAGGGGTTACCGATCGGGGAAACTGTGCCAAAATAATGGATCGGTTGTACAAAAAAAAAAAAAGATCTATCTTGCTTGTTCAGCACGCAGTGGTTTCCTTCACTTTCCCGGGGCTTTTTTTTGGTACAATTTCCCATCGACGCAATGTGTGCAATTTCGCAAACCTCCTTGTTTGGACCAAAGTTTAGGATGATCCGTAATTGAATGCCTCAGTTTAGTGGTAGAGAAATAGAAAGAGAGAGAGAGAGAAAGAGGAAGATTTTATGATTTCGCGGAAATGTCTTTCACAAATTTCACAAACAACCCCTTTTCCCAGTAGCATCGTTAGTGAGGGATCGCCAGTTGAGCTGAGTTTGGAGACGATTAAACGGTCTAACTATTCACCTTCAACCTTCCACGCTCCACACGTGTTTGTTTATTTCGGTGCAAGAACCAGCAAAGATCGTTGTTTACATCCTTCCCCCTTCGGTCATTACACACGCAGCGCAAGTAGCGCAAATACTGCAAATGATCATTATGCGCCGCTCCTGTAAACCGTGCGTGTATTTGGAACGGTTTTGTTCCGGGGTTTTGGGCTATTTTTAAATACGCAAAACGTTTCGTCGTTACGGGAGTGCAAACTTGTGAGTGAAGGTGGGTTATAATTTTAGTTTAATTGGGTTATAATTTAAAAAAAATTGATGCAAAATGGTGCTAAAAGCGTAACAGTACAGTGATCGTGACTTGCACGAGTGCTCGGCCTGCTAAGGCAGACGATTGTAAGATAAAGCCTGCTCAGATCGATGATCGTATTACAGTCAGAATTCAATAGTTGAACGTTTTTTTTCAAAATCTATTAAGGAGAACAGGTCGATGTAAAGCCCGTTGCTAGGTTGCCATTTTCAGCTCGCTTTTGGCAGTTTCATGAAAAAGTGTTTACAAACAAACGGTTAACAGTTAAGGCAGAAAAGTGAATAAATTTACTATTAGGAAGATTCTATTGGTTATATTTCTTCGGTCAATCACTGCTGAAGAATAAAGGAGAAGTAATTGCAGTCTATTCTGTATTCTTTTTCACTGTTTGTCATTCCGTGACCACAAAGCACTACCGTTTGCATCGGTCCTGCTGGAAGAACGAAAAGTTTAACAGGCATAAAATAGCACAGTACATGTTTCAACTGGGTAAAAGAAGTCCTATTTACTTTCAATTAAACACTGAGAGTAAAATGAAACATCGAATCGGCTGGTATCGAAACACACTGGTACAATATACATACCGTCATTTGCTTATAACCCGGGGACGAATGATAAATGAGATCTTTGGATTGTATCAGTCATGTAATATTCTAATTCGATTTTAATTCTTATAATATTCTAAAAAGAAATGAGTGCAGAATGCAGAACAAAACTCTCATTCACTCCATCGCTAAACATAAACAATGTTCACTTTAACTGTCAACATTTTCCCATGGCTTTCTGTCAATTTACTCTAAACGCTTCGACCTGTTCTCTTTCAAAGACTTTGGTTTTTTAGTTGGAATGCTCTTTAGTTGAACGCTCGATAGTTGGCTGATAGTTCAATTGTAAAGCTTGCGTTTGTATGGTAAAACCAGTTTCTGAAAAATTCACAAAAATCTCATCACCTGTTGAGAATTAAATAAAAATAAAATTGTATGGAAAAACGTGCCAACTAAAAATTACATATTCAATATGTAAGGAGGAGGGAATTCAAGTTCTCCAGTACTTTGACTGTATTATTAGAAAACACTTTTTTAAACTATCTGAGAGCATAAATTGTAAAAAAAGGGTGAATTAAGACGCAGAAAAATGCCGCATGAAGTAGAAAATTACTTGAATTAGTCAAAATCATATTCGGATTCTATCACACGATTTAAAACGATTTTTTATTTATAACATTCCAAATCATTTAATCTTTATAGGAAACTTTCCGTGCGAACATTGTCTTATCAAATGAACTATCGTTTTCAGCAAACAAACGTTCGCATTCTTTCAATTGTGCTGCTACCTTGCCCCTTTCTACGCCAGACGAAGCGCAATGCGCAAAGCGGAGAGACTCTCCGTTGAACGGGCGCAAAACGGATATAAGTGATGATGAGAACAATTTGCATATAATACACCTCATTTCGCTTCATATGGGCAGAACAGCTGTTCCGCGGGCGGGTTTTGTTTTCGACCCGTACCCGTTTGAACGAAGTTGCTTCATTTGAAGTTGCGTTAATACACCTTTAGATGACCTTGCATTAGAGGAGGGTTCGTTTGTTTTGGAATTCTTTTTTTTTTTTTTTTTAAATAAAGCTTCAATTTTAAAATTAGAATACTGTTCTAATTTGACTAGCGTAATAAACCTTCGCATGCTAAGTATGCCACAGTTGGCAAGCAGTGAGTAATTAGTAACGATAGAGAATGGAAATGTAAATCCCTCGCTCAACAAACCGTTCCTTTCCATTAGCTTTCCAAGTGCAAACCCCCCCCCCCCCGGGTTTTCATCTTCCGGTGTGAATGTGTGTGCGTGGCACCCCCATAATTCTGTTTTGTTTTACCATGATTCGATGCATTGTTTCGTAGCCACAGTCAAAATATGGCA